>JAGXJF010005395.1:2500-22015 GCA_019208055.1 Stipa capillata
AGTAATCTACGAGATTAGCTATACTACAGATCAGATCTAGGAACAGTTGAGGCGAAGCCCTAGAAAACCATTGAAGGATTCTGAAAGAAATAGAACGATCTAAGCGAACATAATCTCGATTACACCTCTAAGATAAACTCCACTATCCTTACCTTCACTGATTAACTCCCACATTCTCGGATTTGTGCTAAATCCATAACAATTAAGCACAACAACTACCAGCTGCTATGTATTCAGCTTCGATAGTGGAAAGAGCCATTGAATTTTATTTCTTGGATGACCAGGACACTAGAGAGCGCCCTAGAAATTGGCAGGTACCTGAAGTGTTTTTTCTGTCAACCTTACACCCTGCATTATCGCTATCAGAATAGCAAATTAGCTCAAACTTTGCACCTTTTGGGTACCAAAGACCAAAACCTGAAGAATGAATCAAGTATCTTAGAATTCTATGAACTGCCGTCCTATGGCATTCTTTTGGATTAGCTTGGAACCGAGCACACATGCAAACACTCAACATTATTTTAGGCCTAGATGCACAGAGGTAAAGTAAAGAACCAATCATATACCTGAACTCCTTTTGGTCAACAGATTTACCTTCAACATTTAAGTCCAGGTGACCATTAGTTTGCATGGGAGTATGAATAGTTTTGGCACCACTACTATAGAACAGACCTTCTGAAACGGGCTGAAACAAACATCCCAGACGGTTGGCCGGTCCGTCCGAATTGGTGGTCAGTGATGACACAGCTCATCGTAGACGGGTGGGCCGACCGTCTGCGATAATCATTCATCCCAGACGGGCCGACCAACGAGTCGTCTGCAAAACAAATCATCCTAGACGGGTAAGTTAATAACCCGCCTGAGATGACTGATATCACGGACGGGTTTAAGTGTTGACCCGTCTGGGATGGGTGTGAACAGAGGGCATAACACTGCCTGTTTTTGTGGCTAGCCTCAGGAATTGCTAGCCATGCCCTCTGAAACAGCAGATATATATATATATATATTTGACAGAATATTCACATGTTTATACATTCACAGACAGTGATACACTGAAACAATTGCATATTTATACATTCACAATTGCTAGCTACATATATTCACAATTGCTAGCTAGAAATGAGTCACACTATTCAGAAATTAGAGCTCACAATCGCATACTTCAGTGTTTGAAAGAAAAGTTGCAATAGAGTGCTTAGAACAAAGATGAAAGACAATGCTAGTCCGCTAAGCCGCCACCATAGAACTCGCCATCGGGATTGATGATTTGTGTATTGATGAAGAAGGCAAAAATCCCTCGAATGCGCTTGAGTTCAGCTTCATCAAGTGTGGCATCTTCAACCTTCCATGCCTGTTGCTGTCATAAACTCAATAAGGACTAGAAAATTACAAAGTGTAAACAAACTCAAAATAATGCTTGCATTTGGGTATACCTCCTCAGCTAGTCTTCGCCTAACGAAACCCGTGACAACCTCCATGTGGTAGCAAACGTAGAATCCACATAGGTTTGTCCCCTTGGGTTGTTGTTTGCACTAAAACAACAAACAAATATACGTTAGCTAAGAAGAATCTATTATGAAGCATGTCAATATGCTATATTAACATAGTAATGGATATATATGTATCGGAAAGTCAAATTTATGTCGTAGCTTGGGCCCTTTGCCACTTATCCCTCCACGAGCTTTGTAATCGATGAACGCTTCGTCAAGTATGTCGCGAATCGGCCCAAAGTCGCGTGAAGGATTTCGCGACGAATCAAGGTATACAACCCTGTTCCATTTTGGTATAAGTATGACCAAAACCCAATGGAAGCTGCATATATATAGACGTACTACCAAATCAGCTTTGTGATATATGTGTAATGGTGAAATTATAAGTATTGGATGCGATGCAACACTTACTCAGGGTTGAAGGGAAATACGATGTACTCTTTATCCTTTTGGGACAACAGTGCGTGCTTAACATACTCCAGAACAACATCTTTGTTGTCGCTAATGTTTGCCCAAGTCACCCTTGCCGGGTCAATGAACCCGATAGGTTTATTGGTAAGTCTGGCTTCGGTGTGCATGTATCTATGCAAAATGAAAAATCATGTGACGGCTTAATTAAGTTGCATAGGTATGGAGAAAACTGATTGACTGAGAAGTTGTAGACTTACAATGTCCAGCATCTCAACAGGTTCTGCTCCAGGGCGTCGAGGTTGAAGAGTTCGAACAGGTCTTGAAATTACAGGTAGAACAACCCGCCCATGTCCTAGTGGAAAAGGTGTTCCTCCTTGAAAGCGACCTTGACGCCTCGTGGCATGGTTTGGTCAGGCTCTAGGTTGTTCGTCGCCTTCATGTACCAATCATGCAACCTCTGGCACGCCAGTGAGCTCGATATGTCCTTCGGCGTGACCAAGACTTGTCTATTCACAAATCGACGAGCCAGAGGCGCGAAAGGGAGATCATCCATTCTGTCTGGATCAAACCCAAGTTCTGCCACTAGAGCTGCTTTCGATTTTTGCTGCCCTTGGAAGTCTTGGGGCCACTACTGCGACTCCTGCCCTTGCCGGTTCTGCTAGTCCCCTTAGAATAGGTGCGCTTCACCGGTGAAGGAACTGCTCTCATCTGTAGCACCGCCCCCATGGAGGTAGCGGCTGCTAGCTCTGCCGGCTTGATCGGAGATGAAGCTGGCTCATCAGCCCGTTACGCTGCCGCTACCAGCTTCATGGGGGTAGGGTTAACCTCGGGTATCCTAGCTGGCTTAGTGTGTGATGCGCTCTGAGAGGTAGGTCGCACTTGTATTCTGATGTCCCTCTTCGGCCACTGGATAAAGGTGCCAACCGTCTGACGCAGCACCGTGATCTCGTCGTTTGGTGGCATGGGAAGCGGGAGCTCCTTGATACCTTCAACCACGTCGTCCACATGCACCTTCTGAAAGTTCGGTGCTATGGGGCGACCGTGCAGTAGAGTCCCCGCCTCCTTGGGATATGCCATCCCAAATGCAGCATCAAGGGCGACATCTCCGGCTACCCTTGCCAACAACGTGCAAGGAGTCGTCTCCTACAAAATTATTGAGTATCTTGTTGATTAAGTCCAAAGTTATGTACTTGCTATTATAAAAACCCTATAAATGGCCCTTACCGATATGGTGTCGCAGGGATATGTTTCACCCTGTTCTTCGGCGGATGCGCAGCTACTCTGAATATTTCCGGGGCTCGCCATAGCTACGTTAGAGAGTGCAAGTTGAGCTCTGAACTACTCCTTAAATGCCTCAACCTACCTCCTGACTTCCTCCTGAATACGCCTCTCCAAATCTTCGGAGTCTCTCGTAGTCGTTGTTGACTGAGTTCGACTCCTCTTAGCGGCCTTCCTTCTCTCATACTGCTCCTCCGTCTCAGGGAATCCCTCTCTCTAGGGAACTGCAACCCCAACACCTCTTGTGCGACCTGGGTGCTCCGGGTTTCCCAATGCTACGGTCAGGAGGTCTTTGGTCCTAGATGATTGTGCTTCTTCATCATCATGTAGTGACCCTTGCGAAGCTATCTGCACCTGCAACAACGTGCGAGAGTTACATTACAAATGATACTCGTATGGTTCCGAAGAATTGTGTGTACACAGTCAGGTATATTACCATGCGATCGACCACTTCCTAGTCAGCGGGGTTTGGAAATGTAGCCGAACCACTCTGCGGATCTGGCTTGGCACGTGCTCTGCACCAGGAGGCGGCACGGCCAGAAACCACGCTGGGAAATAGAGGGGGTAGATTCTTCTCCATTGCCAGCCGATCCTGCATCTCCCATCTCGCCGATGCACCTTCATATCCTGTGCTTCCAAGCCTATGCGGGTGCTTGTTTCTTGCTTGAAGGGCCTTCTACCATTCACTCTTCGCCACTTCTTCTGGCGTGGTCTTCATCTCCACAAATCTCTTGTACACTTGCTCGTCCAAGAAGCCGTACTTCTAAAACGGGCTCTCACTCGTCCGTACGAACTTTGTCGTCAAGATGCTCTTGAACGACCTCCACGCCTTGCCCATGGTCTTCATTGCAGCCGCTCTGACACGTTCATCCTGTTCTGGCGGCATCTCGAACCACCTTTTTACTTCAGCAATTAACTCCTCCTCCTTCGCGGCGGTAATATCCTTCCAGTTGGCAATGGTTATGTTGACCCTCTCCCACCCAAGTATTCTGCAGAAAGTGTGGAATTTGTTCGCTACGTCATCGGGTTTCATCGGCACACCAGACTTCGTAGACACTTGCGTGATGACCATACGT
This sequence comes from Stipa capillata, assembly GCA_019208055.1. Taxonomy (NCBI): domain Eukaryota; kingdom Viridiplantae; phylum Streptophyta; class Magnoliopsida; order Poales; family Poaceae; genus Stipa; species Stipa capillata. Next base: position 6,756 of record JAGXJF010005395.1, read on the forward strand.
CTACTAGGGGGCTTCGACATTGTTTGGGGCTTCCGACTGCCTTTTTGCCTACTTTCTTCATCATTGCCCGAATTAGGGTTCGGCATACTTGAGTGCCCCGACGAGGAGTTAGAAGAGGAATGGGCGTCTGACATATTTGTGTAAACTAACAAAGCAAACCAAATAGGCAAACAGAAGAAACACAACTTCGAGATAAATCTGATCATGAATATATTATGAAGTAATGAATCAATACAGCACTATTATCAACAGATGAATCAAGTACTAAAAATAGCATCTGTCCTTATTAGATTTCTAGTCTCTAACTTGTCTCAAATGAGCAAATCATCACAGAGCTAGGACTAAACTCTAAGGCAATAACAAAAGAGTTCTATAGAACAATTAAACCGAATGAATCATATCCGTTCTTTCAATTAATTAATTGACATCTAAACACAAAATGAAGTATAGAATCTGCTCTCATTGATCAAAATACCAACTCATACAAGGACATTGCAAACTTAAGTTACATAAACATGCAAAGGTATTTTCCAAAATATTGCTGCTTCTTGCATGTCTATAAACTTGACTAATCAAAGTTCGATCGGTGATTTTTTATCAGCACAAACACAAATAGCTATGAATATAAATTATTAGGAAGTTCTTTTGACTATAAAATCTGTCCATACCATATTTATGCTATATAATCGAATAGTCTAACAATTATCACATCAATCAAATGTAAATCAATCAAAGTTAGAAGTGACAACTAAATGGAAACAGAGGGAGTAATTCTACTTATTCTATGCACACGGCAGCAGCGTTGTTCAATTTGGAAAGAAAAAGGGAGCTAAACGCCGTGCTTACTCAAGCAATGGTTACAATTAAACTAATCTATTCCGTTATTTCCAGTCCTGAGCCTAGTACAATGGATGGCTATGTAGCAGAATCCTCAGATACACATGATACACATATGAAACACTAGAAATACACAGAACCTAGCCATGATACACATATGAACGCAAACCCTAGAATTTGGGGAAAGAGAGGGGAAATTGGAGCACTCACCAGTGGATACGACTCCTTCTCCGGAGGGCTAGCGGATTCGGCTTCTTCTCCGGCGGCGGTGGGGTGGAGAGGACGGTGGCGCGGGCTAGCGGACTCGGCTCCTTCTCCGGTGACGGCGAGGTGGACACGATGGTGGCGCGGGCTAGCGGACTCGGCTCCTTCTCCGGCGGTGGCGCGGTGGAGACGACGGCGGCACGGACTCAGCTCCTTCTCCGACAGGCGGCGCGGGAGGGGAATTAGGGATTTGGATTGCAAATTGGCGCGGGGTTCTGAAATTTCGCTAAGTCGTCGTATATGTAGTAAGCTCATCCCAGACGGGTTAAGTGAGCTTCCTGTCTCTGATGACTGTCATCCTAGGCGGGTTAGGCCACTACCCGTCTGCGATAACACACTCATTCCAGACGGGCTAGGATACCTACCGTCTGCGATGTCACGGTCATCCCAGACGGGTCATTAGTTATACCCGTCTCGGATGACTGTTATCCAGACGTGTTTTGGTCTGACCCATCTGCGATGAGTCTGTACAGGGGCTATGTGCTACCTGAATTTTGGCTAGCCTTAGGAAATGCTAGCATGCCCTCCGCAAACTTTACAGCAGTGTATACACAGCAAGCAAAACATTCCAACATATTCCAACTCAGGCATGTATACAAGGAAATGCATTCAAAAGCAAAATATTGCAATTAAGTCATGAGTACATAGCAATTTATACAATTATTTACAATACTTGCTTCTTCCCTTTGAAAGTGAGCCCTTCACGATGATCGTTGCAGTAGTATGACCTAGCTCCCTCCATGGCTTCAGCCTCGAAACTCAAATCTCTGGAATAATTCTCGGTGAATTCGTTGTAACCATCCTCGTCAACAACGTTGTCGACTCCTATGTTGCTTCTTTTTCCATTTCTAACGACATGCCGCCTCTTGCTTGACGGATCGATCATATAGAATATCTGATGAACATGCTTCGCGAGGACGAATGGTTCAGTACCGTAGCCAACACGGCTCAGGTCAATAGTAGTCACATCGTATTCGTCGGTCTTAATGTGCGAGAGGTGGGCCCAATGACACCGAAATATTGGGATTTTGAACTTGAAGTAATCGAGCTCCCAAATCTCCTCGATGAACCTGTAGTAACAGTGCTTATGACTGGCGGAATCGGTAGCATCGACCCGCACACCGCTGTTCTGATATGTGCTTTTTGCATCTTGAGCCTTCGTATAAAATGTGTATCCATTTATGTCATATCCTTGGTATGTCTGGACTGTGAAGTACGGTTTCTTTGACAACCATGTCAGCATTTCATCAGATGACGATGTGGTGGTGATCCGGTCTTGGAACCATTGGTTAAATAGGGACATATGTTGTTTCTTGATCCACGCTTCGCTTTTTCTTGGATTTTGATATCATAGCATTTCCATGTGTTCATCGATGTATGGCGAAACCACCGAGATGTGCTGCAAGACCATGAAATGAGCTCGATCATGATCGTCCCGATCAGGAGTGATGGATTTCGCTCCGAGGACCCCGGTACCATGGAGCCTGCCCACGTGTCATGCTTCAGGTAGACCTATCGGGTTGACATGCGGCATGTAGTCCAAACAGAACTCAATGACCTCTTTGGTGGCATAACCTTCCACAATGCTTCCCTCAGGCCGCGAGCGATTTCGTACATAGCCCTTCAGAATTCCCATATATCTCTCGAACGGGTACATGCTTCGTAGGAACACAGGACCGCACATTTTGATCTCTCTAACTAGGTGACTCATGAGATGCGGCATGATATCAAAAAATGACAGGGGGAAGTACATCTCAAGGCGACATAGGACAACCACGAGCCTTGCCTCTAGAGCATCCAGTTCAGGTATACTTATCGCCTTCTGTGATATTCTGTCGAAGAATTGACATAGCATTATGATTGTATCTCTGACATCACCAGGCAAAATCCCTCTAATAGCAATAGGAAGTATCTACATCATCAAAACGTGATAATCGTGAGACTTCATGCCAAATAATTTCAATTCCTGCATTGAAACTAGCTTCTTGATATTGGCGCAGTACCCGCTTGGAACTTTCACATCGTGCAAGCACTGGCATAGCTCAATTTTCTCGGCTTTAGAGAGTGTGTAACATGCAGGTGGGAGGAAGGTTCTGCCTTTGTCGGTTTCTATCGGAGCTAACTCAGGCCTGATGCCTAGTTTCACGTAGTCTTGACGTGCCTTCACGCCGTCCTTTGTTTTATCAGGGATATTTAGCAAGAGGACAATTAGGCTGTCAAAGACGTTCTTCTCTACGTGCATGACGTCGATACAGTGGCGAACATCTAGCTCTTTCCAGTAAGGCAAACCCCAAAATAGTAATTTCTTTTTCCACAAACCTTTCATTAATTTACGCCCCTTTCCAAGAACAACGTCAGCATCTTTAACCATTCCGTATACCTGTCTCCCGGTTAAAGGAGGTGGAGCCGATCCCTCTTTGATGGTTCCGTCGAACTCAGCAGCCAACTTGTGGTAAGGATGATTTCGACGCAAAAACCTACGGTGCCGCATGTATACGGTTTTTGTGTGATTTCTCGAGGTACAAACTGGCCGTATCTTCCATGCATTGAACACATGCTGTTGGTCCTTTAGTACTCTGGCCGGATAGGTTACTGTACGCAGGATAGTCATTGATGGTGCAAAATAGCAATCCTCGTAGGGTGAAGTTCTCTCTCTTGTCTGCATCCCACGTCTCCACGCCCTCGTGCCACAATGTTTCTAGATCCTCCTTCAGCAAAGACAGGTACGTATCTATATCATTTCCGGGTTGCTTCGGGCCTTCGATGAGCATGGCCAACATGATGTACTTCCTCTTCATGCACAACCAAGGTGGGAGGTTGACATACAAAGAGCCACAGGCCAAGTGCTGTGACGACTGCTCATGTTACCAAAGGTATTTATTCCATCCGTACTCATCCCGAACCGTACATTTCTAGAATCCGCACCAAAATTTGGGAATTTCCTGTCGATGTTTCTCCACTGGATGGAGTCCGCTGGGTGTCTAATCAAATCATCAACTTTCCGCCCCTCCGCGTGCCACCGCATTTTCTTTGCATGTTCAGCATTTGCAAACAGACGCTTCAGTCGAGGAATGATAGGAAGATACCATACAACCTTGGCCGGAATGCGGTTCGTCTCCTCATTGCCCTCGATGTTATCATCCGTTGCATTGTTCTGCTTCTTGTATCGGGAAGTCTTACGAACCAGACATATATGTAGATTCTCATACTCTTTACGGAAGAGGATGCAGTCATTTTTGCAAGCATGTATTCTTCGTACATCCATTCCTAGCGGATAGAGAATCTTCTTAGCTTTGTATGTGCTTTTTGGCAACTCGTTCCCGTCGGGAAGCATGTCTGCCAAGAGTTGTAAAAGTGCACTAAAGCTTTTGTCAGACCAACCTCCGCTTGCCTTCAATTTGAGCAGTTCCAGAACAGCTGACAGTCGGGTATATTTCTCCTTGCAACCATGATATAATTGTCTCTCCGAGTCATCCATTAGACCCAGAAATTTGTCATATTGCCTGCCACCAAGGTCATTACCTTCAGCATCGCGTAGCATTTGCTCGAGATCGTTGTCATTGGTTTGCATCTCGGCATCCTCTTCATCATACTCAGAATCATCATCAGCCTCTGGATTCAACTCTTCACCACTCATTCCTTCATCGCTCCCCTCCGTGTGTTCGCCGTGATGGATCCAATTTGTATAGCCAGCTACGAATCCCCTACGGATCAAATGATCTTGTAACTGAGCCGTGTTCTTGAACATCTTCTCGTTCTTGCAGTCATAGCATGGACAACACATATGACCAGACTTCCTACTCGACATATCATCCTCAACCGCTCTTAAAAATTCGTTCACGCCACTGATATACTCAGGGCTAACACGGTTCGCATCATACATCCATCTTCGATCCATCGGCACTATGACATACATATAAACATATGTTGATTTATTAATTATCTATTTGAGTCAAAATAAATATTAAACTCATCGCTCTCTCTCACTTCTCCAATTATGCGTAAAACCATCCAACCTAGACCTATCGGGTTCAAGCATGCATATATATTACATCTAAACCACAATTAATAAACCATTCATCAATGCCTACAAATCTATTAAACCAAAATTACCTTCTAATAGAACTAATTGCACTACATCTAGGGTTAGATAGCAATTAAACTAACTAAGTAACCAAATGTACTAACCTATTGGCACACCAAATCAATTATCTCCTTCCAATCTTCTTCTCCTCCCCCAAAATTGCCTCAAAATCGCCTCAGCCGCCGCCACCAGCCCGACAGACCTAGGAAACCCTAATAGAATGGGAGCACTGGTTCTGTTATAAAGGTGGAGAAATCATTCTAGACGGTTTATCCACTTGAACCGCCTTTAATGACATATCACAGACACGTAAACACAAGGCCGTCTGCGATGTGTTGACACATAGCAGACGGTTCATAACATGTGCGTCTCTGATGTGTCATCGCAGACGGTTCAACCTCGAGCCGTCTGCGATAACGTGTTCCTTCGCAAACGGGTTGCAGGATGAACCGTCTGCGATGTCTCTTTCCAGACGGTCAGCTGCGACCCGTCTTGGATGTCATATCATCCAAGACACTAGGTCTGGAATGGCTTCTATCCTAGACGGGCGCATGAACCCGTCTGCGATGTGCCGTCCAGGATGAGCCATTCTGTAGTAGTGCACCTTCCATACCAAATTTCTTGATGATGTCTTGGTGTACTTTTCTTGGCTCACAAAGGTTCCTTCCTTCAATTGCTTGATTTGAAGTCCGAGAAAAAAGCTCAGTTCACCCACCATCGACATCTCAAATCTTTTTGTCATCATCTTGCTGAACTCATCACTTATAACATAGTTAGTACTACCAAATATAATGTGAACTTCCAACTTGTTTCCCTGCTTGGCATGAACTGCATGGCCTATCCTTCATGAACTTGACCTTTGCAAGCCCTATGACATGTTCATGCTTTCCAACCTTGTCCAGGAGCCTCATCCCTACATGGCTGAGCGTCTATGCCTCAGCCACCGCATATTTGTCTTGACGATGAGACAACATTACAGTGTAGCCTCCTAGTTCTGAATATCAACTAAATAAAGTTTTTCTGCACAATAACCCTTAAAACAATGTGATCATCTATGAGAGTCTAGTTTCAACTACTAGCCCCCCCTGTATACATTCTCGTCAGTCCAGGATCACGCTAACGGTACACAGGTGAAAGGAATAACATTGCATGCATTCAAAGTTAAAAAGTTAGTTTGAATACGATGCCACATGGCTTACAAAGTTCCATGTCTTAACGACAATATTACATCAGAGGAAACAGCGGAAATAAAAGCGAAGCGGCTCCGTCCGTGCCACAGGCAATTGACAGAAGCCATATGCGACCTATTCTTCAGGATCATCATAGAAGAAGTCTTCATCAGCTCCTTCTTCAGCATACTCCTCTGCACACCACCACAACAAAACATGCACGATGAGTACTTCGCGTACTCAGCAAGCCACCTGGCAGCAGATGGTCCTACCATACTACATGAGAGGCTTCAAAGGAAGGCTTTAGGGCTTAGTTGCGTAAAGAAAACTTTTAATTTGAATTACTGTAGTAGGTTTGAAGGCAGCATTTCGATATAAAATAGTTTTTAATAACAGGGGTATTTTCCAACGTGTGGTCCTCGACCAACACATTCGAGCAAGGAACTCCCGCCTTAGCTTGACCATAGGTTTCATCAGCAAAGGGGTAGAGAGAAGTAGCAAGGGGGAGAGGGACAGGTCCTTTTCATCAAGAATGAGTCTTGTGTTGTCCATAACCGTGGACACGGCAAATCGATTAGTTTATTACTCTGCCGAGTTGGTACACTTTACCCACATGACACGGTCATCCCCTTATGCCAAGCTGATCGGGCTTGTACACACGCTCATCGGTGTGTCGGCAGGGTGACCGTGACGAGGTCTTTTAGCTAGATCCCCCTAAGGTGTGACGTGCCCACCGGGTCTGGCTCGGAGTCGAGAGTACATCCCCGCACTCTGATCCCCCCATCTGTGCCGAGGGTCCTCGTAGCTACGTCCACCCCTTCTGCGGTACGGCAACATCGGCACCTAAGGCTGACTAACCTACTTGACCAAGCTAGCCATAGCCCATATAGCATGTGGTTGTACTGTTGTCACAATTCTCCAACTTCAAGACTTTAGCCTTATTCGATATGGACGACTAATGGCTTCTTCATCTCACGAAGAATGACCATTACTCCTTCATCACATGATCCAGTTGTCGCCCACACCTTTTAGATGGTAAGTTTCACCCAGAGTAGAATAGGAAGAATAGAGAGAGAGAGGGAATCATTGGGCATCCGGCCCTAGCTCAGCGAGCTCAACATCAAGTTTCAATTCAAGGATCATCGATCCGTAGATCATTCCTCCGTAGAGGTAAAACAAAACAACCTAAAGATGAATTTAAGCATGGCTAAGCATTTCTCTACTCTATTCAGAATAAAACCTATTAATCTACTCAGGGTATCAAGTAAACAGGGCGACAAGTGGAAAAGGTAAAGGTGTGTCAATCGACACGCTAGCTACTGGATTAAAAACAACATGCATGTTTGTAAATGACAAAATATTAATGACTTTCGAAAATATAGGATCAAATATGATCAAGAAAAGGGGCATGCCTTCGTGGTAGTACTCTCCTTCTTCAGCTGCTTCGGTCACCGGATCGGTCTCTGCACTCCCTATCGTCACAACGCAACGAGCAAAGCAAATAAATACGGACTCCAATAAAGTATTCCGAAAAGCAACACAAGAGAGAAGAACGACGAAGGTAAGATACGGGTGGAATGGAATGATGGCGCGATAGCGTCAACGCGATGAAGATAGATTGGGTGTTCTAGGATTGGCCATAACCATATATACATAATATATATATATCCCCTTCCGGGTAATAGCATAGATATTCTTATACATACACAACAAATACCCTAACATACTATTCATCATGACAAAAGGTATAACAATTCACAATTAACCACAAATAAATATTTAGGTGAATCCTAAATATTTATAATGGTTAATAATAGCAAAAATAAATTAATCACATATAACCACAATTACACATGCATTTCTATTATTTTAAAGATTAGAAAATAATCACAAAGCTATTTCCTACCATTAGCATAAGCTAACTAAACATGGATCATCCTAGAATGTGTTAACAGTACCAGAACAGTACCAAAATGATTTAATATTAATTTTTAAATCTGAACATTAATTAATTAGGGCAATTGCTAGCATTTCTAGTGTAACAATTATGTAGAAAATAACAATTAACATTATTAAATCATGCAAATGGGCCAATATGATATAATGCCAATTCCAGAGACATTTCATATTTAAAAGTGTTCTCGAAATGTATTTTAAACAATTAAAACTATTATTCTAAGCATGAAAACTACACTAAAAACATGGTAAAACATTATTTAATTATGCTAAATGGGTTCTCATGACTTGACATCATTCACATATAATAACATGATTTATTGGGTACTAGATATGAATTTTTAAAGGCTAAAACAGATTTATAAAGGCACTATTGCTAATTCAGCATTTTAAATATCAATTTTAAATCAACCTAGAGCACATCCTAATTTTTATAGCCCTAACCATTGCAGGAAATGTTTTGGTTCACATGGTAAATTAGTTTTATGGTTCTCTGATCCTAGGCAAAAATTGGATATAAATAACAGAAAGCATTTCTATTTTTAATAATTAAAATAAAGCTTATTTTAATTCTAGGAAATTCTACACAAGTCCAAAAATTACGAACATTTACAGAAGTACTCCTTAGCATACTAGTAATCTATAAAAAAGAATGACTTCAAAATAATCATCCAGCATCAAGTTATCTCAGAATTTGTTCAAATTTCATTTAAATTTGAATATAATTTAAAATCTAGCGGTCGGATTAAAAATCTGATCGCACCATTGGACTCATAGGGTTCTAAGGGTTTGATTTTACTACTGAGATCAAGGATTGGACATGGGTTAGATGGATCCAAAATTTGGACAGAGGGGTGTGCAAAAGGGGTGTGTACATGGGTTACTGTTCATGAGAGTACTGTAGCACACACTGTAGCAGAAGGGTTTTTAGAGGAAATCACTTCATGGTTGCACAAGATGGATGATCTAGAGACGAAATTAAGATGAGGAAAATATTCCACGGGTCCATGGGAGCCTACCACAGAGAGGGATTTGAGAGGAGCTCACCAAGGGTGAAGAAACGGAGGAGAGAAGAAGATCGCCGGAGTTGAGGAAGAAGCTCGTGGTTCGGTTGATGTAGAGGAAGAAGCTCGCGATTTGTTGCGGTAGGAGATGCACGTCGGCGTGGGGAAGCTCCTAGTAGCAGCGCCTCGGTGTGTGGTGCGTCGTAGTCGCCGAAATTCCTCGCCGGAGTTGAGGAAGAAGAAGAGGTGGTGGAAGAAAAATTGGGGAAGAAAGCAAAGAGACAAACCATAGGGGAGAGGGGGGTTTTATAGGAGAAATTGGGGAGAGGAAAGGGCAAGAAAGCAGTAATTAAATGGCAATTAACGGACGGAATAATGGGGGAGAAATCCCGGAATTAATTGCCAAAACGATCAGACGAACAGGCGGCGGCGCCCTCGCGCGACTCGCCCGGCCGCTCGGCTGCTGCTGAGGCACGCACAGCGCAAGGGGCAAGGCAGCCCAGGAGCAAGGGAGAAGGCTGGCCTTCGGGCCAGCCTAGGAGGGAGGGGGTGGCGGCCTGGCCGGCCAACCCAGGTGGGAGGAGGAGGCAGCCGAGGCAGGCCGGCCTCGTGTGGCCTAGGCGGGAGCGGCTCGGGCGGCCTGGCCGCTGGCCCAGGCGGGAGGAGGGAGGCGGCCCAGCAGCGGAGGGGAGGGAGGCCGGCCTGTCGGCCCAGGAGGAAGGGGGCAGCCGAGGCGGGCTGGCCCAAGCGGAATGGGGGAGGGCGCTTGGCAGACCGGGTGGCTGATGGGGCGGGCCACGGGGTGGGCTGAGCCCAGGCGGGGCCCAATAGTGGAGGGAAGCGGGCCTTTGGCCCAGGATTTCAGAAAAAAAAGAAAAAAACCATTTTTGCTTAAAAATAAATGTAGAAATTACAAAAGGGTCTTTATAAATACCAAAATGCTTTCAAAAATTCCAGAAAAATTCCAATAAATCAAATTGAGCATGGGGAGCTCAATAAAAATACTTTTGAAGTAAAATTTTCAAATGATGATCAATTTAAAATTCAAATACACACTTATAGCCCTCAAATTAATTCAAAACATTGAATTAATTTGAAATAAAATCCAACTAAAATACATATAGGTTTATTACATAGTTGCACATCCTCTTCTCTTTTTTTTAAAAAAAATTTTCAAGCCGAAGAAATTTGAGGATGTTACATCATCAGTCAAACTAGACACAATAACTTCCTATGGCAGAAAAAGACATTTATGGCCTACATCACATAGTTGTGATACAGATAGCAAGCTATAACCAATTTCCTCTACTTGCATGACATTAGTGAGTGAGTGATCATTTGATATAGCAATTTTACCAAGACCTATTACCTTCCCTTTGGAGTTGTCAGCATAGACTACATACTTGTAGGGTAGGTTGTCATGGCGGATCTCCTCAAAAATGTCATCGCCTCCGGTCATATGTTGAGTGCATCCACTATCCATGATCCATGTGTTGCTACCGGACGCGCCGTTCTGCATTATCAGTTCTTAGACTTAGGGACCTGAATAGATTTGGTTCCCTTGGGGTGAGAATGAGAAATCTTGTTATAAGCACAACGAGCATCAATAATTTTATGCATAGGGTTATTGGCTGCAATAGCCTTGGCAATGCGAGAGGACATTTGAATCTTTCTAGGTACCAGATCCCCTGATAGCTCATGTGGTGGTGTGAGTTCACCTGTAACATACTTGTGTGGACCAGCTGTACCACCATCTGTATTATCACCTGTATCACAAGTAGATGCTACAGCTGCCATTAGTGCCTTAGGCACCCATACTCCTGGAATCTTTTTTTCTCACACTGTGGACCAACAAAGTTGGCCTCAAGCTTACCATTTTTTTTCTTCCTCAACACATAAGAGGGATTGTTTGGAATCTTGATGATCCCGTGCTTCTTTGAGGCATTTCCCTCAAATATGCTGCTATTCATGTTAGTTTGCTTAACAAAGCTCTGGTTGAGAGCCTTGTTATAAAGTTAAGAATCTATGGCAAATTGTTCTTATTGAGAAGAGGAGTAAAACCAAGGCCTCTTTGACCAATGTGCCTACCTATCATGTCAGATTCAAGCCTCACAAGATTTTCCCTGCCAAAGTTAGCCATGCATAAACATTTTCTCATGAGCCTTTTCAGTTCTTCATGCTCCTCCTGGAGCTCATTGTACTTTGCCACATCCATAGCAGCAGTGATGTGGAGCATCCCATGGTTAACACGTCGTTAAGCTATTCAACCTATTCAACTTCTATTGACACGTGTATGGATCCCTATGTTGCCAAGACATGGCATGAAAAGGTGAATCTTCTCCTTTACACGTGCCCATCTAATCATACCTTGAATGGTATGCTACCTAATGCTTTGACTCTAAATATGCCAAGGTACGAAGGACCAACCAAGGGGAAGGGCAAAGGAGCCAAGGGACAGACTCAGAGCACCAAGCCCAAGGTGGAAAGTAAACGGAGCAAGAGGGAGAAGCCAAGCAAGCCCAAGTTGGAGGACAACGAGACCGAGGAAGGGGCTCCAAGCTTGAAGCCCAGCCCAAGCCGGACAGCTGCCTCGGACCCTCCAGACACCCACTGAAAACAAGGCTCGGACTGTCCGGCTGAGGCCTGGACCCTCCAGACGGCTGGACCCCCCAGCCCGGACACTCCGACTGAGGGTCCGGATCTTCTCTGGAAGACTCGGAGGTCCACCCGGACACTCCGGACGAGGATCCGGATCTTCTCTGGAAAGCCCGGACCTCCCACCCGGACAGTCCGGATGAGGGTCCGGATCTTCTCTGGAAAGCCCGGACTGCAGCCCGGACCCTCCGGCCAACCCGGACAGTCCAGCCCAAATCCGGACAATCCGGATCTACCTGTATGCAGAAAAACGGGCCAAGGCCCATGTATCTTTTAAGTGGAGGGTTAACCCTATAAATACCGTACCCCCAATAATTAGGGTTTTTAGACTTGTTGTTTAGAACATAGTTGAGCTTTGCTTCTAATCTAGGGTTAATCTCTCTAGATTTGGAGTTCCACCCTAGGCCTTGCTTTACCTTGTGGATTGTACGGATCGGCGCGTGCCTCCGAGTGGTAAACGTGGCATTCAATCAAGAGGATTTGTTGACTTGGTTTCCTAGTTCCCAAAGACTTTGTCATTGAAGTTTGTTGTTGGGGTGGGATTTCCATTTAGGCTTTCCTAGTTATCCAATCCAATCCGTGAAGATCGGGAGCCACCGTATCAAGCAGATGATGAAGATGCTTCACAAACATTATTAGTGACAGGCATATCATCAGTATGAACATCATTAGAAGTAATAGCATGGACGAGCGAAGCACAGTTAATGCAAGATTCAATGATAACAGGGTTAGCAGATGAGGATCCCTTGTCAAGGCACTTGGAGTGAGCAACCTTCAGCTCCTCGTTTCTCGTGCTCAAGTCTGAGATCTTCTCGATCATCGATTACCTCGTAATAGGATTCATTGAGGTCCTTCAGCTTGTCCTTCAAACCTACATTCTTTTTCCTTGCCTTGACTAGGGCGGTCACATGTTTTTCAAGAATACCTATCAACTCCTCATAGGTAGGGAAGCCTTCTTCAGTAAGTACCTTACTACCCTTTGCCATAAGGCAGATGGGTGTAGACTCTAGAAGAGAAGAATCCGTATCAACATCAAAGATGGAGTCGATCTTTTGTCTGTCTGAAGCAGCTGTGATATAGCCAGAGCTGCCTGTGTCATAGGTATCACCACCTGTGGTACTGATGGCAACCCCAGCAATTTCTTCTTCAGACTCTGCTTCAAAACTTGAGTCATCTGAGACCCATTCTTGTCCAACATAGGCATGGGCACTTGGTCTCTTCTTCTTGTAGCTTGAACTCCGTCTTGTACTTGTTGCTTTCACCTTCATTTTTCTTGTTGGGGCAGTCAGCAGCAAAGTGTCTTTCTTTGTCACATTCAAAACATTTCTTTCTTTTCTCAGGTTTTGCCCCTAAATCTGTCTGATGATGATAGTCCCTTATGTCTTCGGTAGAATCTACGGAAGTTCCTTATGAGCAAGTTGACTTGTGACTCTCCTTCACTTGACAAAGCCTCATCTTCATCTCCATTGCTGCAATTCTCAGATTCATCAAGATGAACAAATTCTTTGAGAGCAATGTTCTTTGAGACTGAACCATTCTCGTTTTTCTTCTTGGTCTTCATCTACATCTTATGAGTGAGAATCTTTCCTAGTATATATGTTGGCTTCATCTCATCAAAAGTGTCTTTCTCTTGCAGCATCATAACAAGACTCTCATATTGCTTGGGCAGTGCTGAAAGAAACTTGTTGATAGGATCTTGATCTTTAGCTCTGTTTGAACCCAATGCCTTGAGCTGGTTAGTGATAACAGTGAGCCTTGAATAAAGAGAGTTGATGTCTTCACCAGGCTCCATCTCAAACCTTTCCAGCTGTGACTCTAGAAGCCTTTTCTTGGACTTTTTGAGCACTTCAATTCCTTCATGTATTTGCTCCAAAGTGTGCCAAATGTCCTTGGCCTTGTCCAGGGCACTGACTCTATTGAACTCGTGGTTTTCTTGGGCCATGAAAATGGCATCAGTAGCTTGAGCCTTGAGCTTGATGTTCCTCTAATTTTCATCAGTGAGGTTCCTCTCATCAGCAACCTCAAAGCTGTTTTCAACAATTTGCCAACACTTTGGATCAATCGCAGTAATATGCATATGCATCTTCCGCTTCCAGAAAGCATAGTTAGTACCATCAAATTTTGGGATTCTACCCTCATAGTGTGACATCCTAAACTCTGGTGGTTAAGCCAATATTTGAGAAACCTTGCTCTGATACCATTTGTAGGATCGCAGGGTGCCGAACTAGAGGGGGGTGAATAGGAGGCTATTAAAAAACTTAACCAGATATGGGGTTTTCTGCGATTAATAGGTCAGTCCTAGAGGAGACAAAGCAATGGTTGTAGTATAGGTAACTAATAAATGTGGTAACAACAACTGTATTACAGGTAGAAAAATAGCTAACAAGAAAAACATCCTAGCTACGAAACAGGTAACTGACATGGGTAGATGCAGAACAGCAAATACACAGGTAAGCTAAGTATTCAGCTGTGACACAAATGGGTAAACAGATAGACAATAATCATGACACAGCTAGCTACCACATGCAGATCAGATCCTAGCACAGATGAACAAAACAGTAGCAAAACAAGACAATCACACAGTCCAGGAAAGTAAACGGAGACAAGAGATTTTTCACCGAAGTTCCCACTCCTGCAGAGTGGTACGTTTTCATTGGGGAAGCTTCTCCGCAGAGCAAGCCAGCACCAAACTGTGCTCTTTTCCCGGGTACCTGTCGCAAGCACCCTTCACTCGTGGGTAATCCTTTCGCTCAGCAGCAGGCAGACTCTGACCGCCTTCACAAAGTCCTGGGTCAGCTCACACGAGTTTGAGTGATCCCAGCGACTCGTACATCTGTTTAGGAGCAGACGCTCCAAGAGTAACAAGATCTTCTGTCTGATCTCTTGGAGGAACCAATGCCTTAAAGCCCTCAAGCTTAACTCACTCTTTCCCCCACAGTCAAGCCCTCTCCCACTCAGACGCTCTCTCTAGCTCACAGAGACGAGGTTCTGTTTGCTGGAACGTTGGAGCGTAGGTTTGGCAAAGGTTGAGGCAAGTGGCTCCCCAGGCCCTCTATTTATAGAGGTTTCTAGAATCTGACCGTTACCCATGTGCCATGTCAGATGAGTCGTCCCACCTGTACCAACTACCTGTGGTACAGACGAACCATCAGCAATAGTAACTTATCAGACTGCTGAGTCCCTAGCTGTAGCACAGATGCTTACACAGCTGGAGACCCCGCTGTACTACAAACACCAGTTAGTCCCTTAGTACAGACTCTCGGGTGTGACTGCCTGTACTACAACAAGTAA
>JAGXJF010005397.1:0-157915 GCA_019208055.1 Stipa capillata
CCCCCACCACGCTCGTTTCCTCTCCCGAGCGCCACTCGACCATACCGACGCTCCACTTTCCCCCGGCGCTAGCGAGAGTGTCCTTGGGCTCCTCTCCCTCGTTGCGTTAGCTCCTCCCCTTCGTCCCCCTTTTCTTCTCTCACCTTCTCCCCGAGGTCTCCGTCCCATTGCACGCACTGCCACTCACTCTAACTCCCCCTATGCCACCGCCATCTGATGCGATGTCGCCTCCTCTCGGCACCAGCGAGGGCCTCTCGGTGCTCCCCTCCTCCGACTGCTTTAGTTCCACCATGCCACCTCATCCCTTTTGCCTCTCCCCTCGGATCTAGGCCCGCCGCCACCTCGCTCACTCGACTCTGCCTGATGCCACCACCACCTCGAATGCTACCATCGCATTCACGAGCCCTCTCTCCGAGTCGGGTCCCCTACCAAGGCTTGCCCCACTCCCTCTCGGTTCTCTCGTTGCTGATGCTGCCCTAGGGCTTGGGTAGACCCCCATTGGTGACTACCTACGTGTGCTGCCTAGGACGGCGGCCTTAGTGTCGTAGCCTCGGTACCGCTGGGGCTCCACCCAACTCGCCTCTTGTCAGCGTCATGCCGTGGGTGCTCGCCGCTGCTTTGCTCGACTTCCCCTGGTAAGTCCTCAAACCTCCTTTCGCCATTGATCCCCCATGGCTTACTTCTAGGGTTTCCTTACGTGGCTCGACTGTGATGGTATGCGGGAGCTTGTGGTGAATTGGAATGTTGATTTAGCGTATGTATTCTATTGTTCTTTTCTTAGAAGTGGTGAAATGAGGACTTGGCTATTAATCAGTTTGGCTTTTCTAAACTAGTATTTGTGCAATTCGGATGGTGCTATTGGATGGTTAAACAAGTCATTATGCAAGGCATGTATTGTTCTCCTAGTGGTATGATTGATAATATGCCCATTACTAATACCGAAGTTCTGAAAACTGATGAGAACATATATTGCTTAATTTCTAGTTTGTTTCTGTAATGGTTAAAATGGAGAAAAATTATTTGAGAAAGGTTAAGAATAGATGGTGCATGATTTATAGCTTCTTTCTTTTGCTATATGTATCTCTAGTGGAAGAATAGATATTATCTTGCTTCAAACAGATATTGCACTTGATCTTAGCTCTCTAATGTTGATGTTAAATATCTAAGGTGGTTATGCATGTTCTTATATGCTTAAGAATTAAGATGAGTGGATGCTATCTGGTTTTAGTCTTGTCTTACTATTTCTATAGGTATATATATTTGTATTAGTTTAGCAAAACTGAAGAACAGATGCTCAACTTGGTCTTTTTATTTGGTAAGCACAGAAGTTGCACTTGATTTTCATATAAAGAACAGATGTTGCCTTAATATATGTATATTCTTCCTTTTGTAATGATGAAATTCGAGAAAGAAGAATAGTGAGAAATTTAGAAATTTGGTAAGAAGATGCTTCACCTTAGTTGCCTATGCCTAGTGATGAAACTAAATTCTGAGGGCTCTTCTTCCCTCCATTCCATTCTTGATCACTTGGAGATGTCATCAGCTATCCTTGCTCTTTCTCCTCCTCAGCTCTGGAGGTCTTCCTCTTCTTCCTGCTGGTTGCTCTTGGTGGTCTTTTACCCAAGGAGCTTAGCTTCGATGCCACTACAATGGCTATATATGGTGGTTGGTCATTTCTGTGAAGTGGTCGATAGCTTGGGCAGTTGCTCTAGCTGTGCTGCCCTTATCTCTAATGTAACTGGGGACCTTATATGGTCTCTTGCCTTTGGTGGTAAGGCAGCCACCCCTTGCTTGTGCCTTCGGTTGTGCTGATCCCATGCTGGTACTTGTGTAGTTGGATAATTATTGCAGCCTTTTTACTTCATTCGGCTGACCCCTGCCTTAAGGCTTGGACCTTGGTCAAATATTGTAGGCTATTGGACATGCTCCTTCCTTGGATTGATGCTCATTTGAGCAATTTCTTTGCAAAACAATTTCTTTTTCAAAATGATAGAAAACTATTGGAGGCAAAGTAGATAAATAGTATAGGAAAAAGAAAAATATTTTGTTACCCTTACCTCTCTTCTCTAAAAGTATATATATCTCTATTAGTCTCGTCCGATCAGGGTCTTAGCCACGTGGCCCACAGACAATTTTGAAAAAAAATGTTTTATTAACTTATTTAGGAAAATAAAAACTATTTAGGTCCCACTTCTGGTATTTAGGTCAAAATGTCTCACTAGGGTTTAGTTGACATTCGAGGATTAGGTTTAGACACTTGTATAGGTAGAAATGTATATGATGTAATCTTCTTTGTTTATTCTTGTACATCCGATATTGTACTATTTTATTATTTCTTCCTTTTGTATCATGTAAACGATGATGGTATACTTGTAAGCCTATCCTTCCAATTGAATAAAGTATAAGTATTCAAATATATACATATATGCTTGTATGAAATATCTACAATGACTGAAATGTATGAGATGTATGCGCAGTGCAATAACTCTACTAGCATTAGCAACGTGGTAGGACAGAAACTGACGCAACTCAGCAATGCGAGTTGTGTCTACATCCTCTCACGTCACTTCCGGCTATATTTTAACATTAGGGTTCTTACGACGCATGAAATGTTGCAACCACAAACAATTTTTTTAAATCTTACTCAATTTTGTTAACTCAAATACTAATCAAACTTATAAAACCGGGATGTTACAATGGTGATCTATCATGTTATTGATCTATGAGTTATTGCTATGCATAGATGTAATTCTGTAGTGTCGGTAATGAATGCATGTATTGTAGGATTAACGCTAAGGGGTTGCACCGATGAGATGTGTAGGATTAACGCTAAAACGAATGCATGCATTTTGGTGAAATATTATTGATCATAGTGAAATGTTGATGAAATTTGGTGATTAATGAAATTTTGGTGAAATTTTAGTGAAATGTTAGCAATACTATTCTAGTGATAGTGGCTATTTTTTGTTGAAATGTTAGTGAATTTTGGGAAATGTTAGTGATTAGAACTGTGGCTATTTTTCATTTATGCAAATTGCTTGATCTATGGATACTTGGACTAGAATGAAATTGTATGTTAGGTTTTGAAGTGTATGTTATATGTATGGATACTTGCAATATGCATAATAATTGCTCACTTCATTTTGACAATGATGAAAAGGAACCCATCGTTAATATATCATAAGGTTTCAATTGTTTAGGGTTCAGGACATGGTTTTAATTGCATTAAATCCAATATTCTAAACCCTAAACCACTTGAGCCTTGTCCAATGTGTCAGCACCCGTACAACTAATGATGGGCAATATTTTGAGGCACTTTTTCTTAAATGTGTCATTACATATGGAGTAGAATAATTAGTGCTTTCAATCAATATAATTCTAAAAAGAAGAACATATGTTTTGCTTGCTTCATGAGCTCAGTTGAAGCAGCGACGATGTGTTTGAAGAGTTCTATCTGAAAAGGATTCGACACCTATATACACTTCAGAAAAGTGTTATTGTATACGAGTGTAGAATACTTTGCGGGTAGAACTCTTCTATGCTCGCTGCTATGTCACCCGAGTCCTAGATAAAACCACGACTCCTGTTCATTAATGAAATTTGATTGTGAGCCTCTTTTATGAATTGTTGTGTAAATTTCTACCATTTCTGCGTTTCTGTTAATCAAAGTTCGCCTACTACGGAGGGTTGAGGAATCAGAATTGAGGTGGGTAAAGGATCAAGATGTCGGCCTAGAGGGGAGGGGTGATGAGGCAACTTAACAATGTTAATTAATTTCTAACAATTCTGCAATGTGTGTGAAATTAAGTTTGACTAAATAGCAAGAACAATAAGTACTATGATATGAAGGCAAATACACTAGCAAGGTCAATATGAGCAATTTAAGTAATGCTTGCGAAAATAAATGCAGAAAGTATTTGACCAAAGGAGACAAGACATTTGTTGCTGAAGTTCGGATCCTTGGTGGGATCCTATGTCTCCGTTTGGGGAGCTCGATCACACATGATCAAAAGATGGCTTCTTCTCAAGTCTTTATCCCTTGAGGACGCCCTTGTGTCTCCTCGACTTCTTGATGGTGATCATTCCCTCATAGAGGCGGGGCTTCTTCTCAAGCCTTTATCCCTTGAGGACGCCCTTGTGTCTCCTCGACTTCTTGATGGTGATCATTCCCTCATAGAGGCAAATCCTGGTCTTCACAAACTTCTTTAGGCTCACCACAAATATGGGAGCTCTCAAGGACTCCTAACCGTCTAGGAGACCCCAATCTCCAAGAGAAATGAGCTTGATGAACACTCGGAGATGAACTCGATACTTTGCTTGGATTGATTCTTGAATCGCTCAAGTTTTTCTCTTCCTCACAAGGTTTCTCTCTTGGTGCTTAGAGGAGTGGAGAAGCACTCTTGAGTAGGTAGGAAAATAGTTGGGCAAAGAGTTCCCCTTGCTTGGAGCAAGGAGGCTTATATAGAGACCCCCTCAAAAATTAATTGTTTGAGAGAATCTACCAAAATCTGGGCTGTCCAGATTTGGGCCGGACCCTCCATATTTTCAAATCCAATAGCTACCGACTAAGATGACAGAGGGAATCTTACTGTTTGGATTGGCGAAGGTTCACCCGAATTGTCCGAATTAGGCCCGGACAGTCCAGACAATCGAACACTCCGGCCCTTGGTCCAGGCAGTCTAGTAGCAATCTAGACTGCTGGCCGGACTGTTCGGGCTTGGGGTCCGGGCAGTCTAGTACTGATCTGGACCCTTAGCCGGACTGTCTAGGCTTAGGTCCGAATCTTCTCTAGACTAGCCAGACCCTCAGCCAGACTGTCCAGGCTGGAGTTCGGATTTCCTCTGAGATCCAAGACTAGGGTTTTGGGTTGCAGTTTTTGGCGACAAATGAGTTATGCTTGGCATGGATCCTTCTCAAGATATGCTCATCAAGCTCCTCTTAATAGTACAATGTTCTAAACTCAATGTGATTTGCACCACTAAAATTAGGAAATCTACAACTCTCGAGATTTTACCGTCTTATTTTCTCCTTTTTCTTTTGAGGGGTTGTCGATTCTTCTCTTTTGTATCCACCTAGGACTAAACCTGTTCATACACTTATTAACAGTTATTAGTCCCCTAATCGTGTGTCATTAACCACCAAAAACAATATTTTTGAGCCTAGATGCACTTTCAGTGGGGTACCCCAACCTCTCCTGTGCTGGTCTCTACATAGGAGGGTGGTGGTAACACATCTGATTACCCCCCACCTCGATTGTTATTCCTCTACCCGTCATAGCTTCCTAGTTTTGATTGACACCGACTGATGTGGTACAAGTTTTGTGAATATTTTACCATTTGTATAGTTTGTTAATCACTAGTTTTCAGTATGAGTTAAGAAATGACTAAAAATCTTCACCGCATACTAGAAAAGCAGACACACATTTAACTAAGACCAATTTAAAATCTGAGCCATATAACATACATGGATGCATCTATGATATGTATGTTTGTTTATGTTTATGTCTATTTCGGATTATATGTGACTAGCAACAATCAAAATTTCTGTGTAGGATTAAAAGGTACATCAAGATGATTAGTGATTAAAGGTTATCTATGTTAATTAATGTCACAAAAACTTTCTTATTTAAACCATCAATGATTTCGTATCTTTGCCATATAAACGTACGTTAACCCCTACAAAAGTTAGCCGTGCAAAGGCAGGTTACACCAAAGAAAACAAAACTCGATAATGAATCACAATGTATACTTCTCCTTAGTCATTGTCCACTTAATTTCTATTATGATATAATATGTCTATAAAACCCAACAAGATTCGATATAAAAAAGATTTTCATATAACAGAAAGGATATCAAATGTCTTAAAAGTTGACTATGTCACTATATACTAAAACAGGGAAATCAGTCTTGTGCGGTCTTGCAGTCACCTTCACTCTATCCACGTGAGGTGCACTTCCTTTTCTTTTTACTTTCCTCTTCCATGACTCCACATCCTGCCATGTGACTTCTTTTTCCTCTTTCTCCATCTCACCAGAGCTTGCCATCTTCATTAGATCTATCTTCTCCCTCCAACCACCACTGCCACACCGGAGCCCTCTCTCTCTAGCGCCGGCGCTGATGGGATGCATTCTATCGAGATGGGGAATCGAAATGGGAGGAGATAGAGCATGCGTGCTTCACTGAGATGGCTTGGACTAAGATGATGTGGCAAGGATGATGTGGATCACTTATCTGGCATGGCAGATTACTCAGCAAAAAACCAGGGTTAGAGTCAGTCAATCCCACCTTACTCAGTATTTGGACCAGTATTAATAGTTTGAGGTCCCAAATTAGGCCAGTTAGGAGTTAGAGGTCGAAGTTTGTCCTTGGCCAAGAGTTCAAGGTTGAAATATGGACTTTACTTTTTTCTTCTCTACACATCCAAAGGGTGCTGTACCTCACCTCTATATCCTCTTAGACCGACTTCTCTCTCCTCTCCACCGATGTGCCGCCACTGCTCACCGCTTGTTGGAGGAGGTAGGGGAGGGGAAAAGGCAGAACTGGTTTTTTACCCTCAAAATTTTCCATATTTTTGTTGAAAGCTGTCTTGCGTGATTCTAAAAGATTGTTTTTAGTTGTTGAGAGCTTGAGTTGGTAGTTTTCCAATCGTTGGACGCCTTAATTTTACCGGTGAAAAGCCTGATTTGTATAGATGAGACTCTTTGCTATATAGTTAAAAGTTAAGATTTGTTAGTTGAAATCTTTGATTTAGATAGTTGAAATATTTGGTTTACACAGTTGAAACCTCTAACTTTTTCTTTTTGTTGTGCCGGTTTTTTAATTGAAAGTTTGACAAGGAGGGTTTGAATCTCTTTAATTTTTGGTTAAAAGCTTCAATAGAGATGAAAGACCTAGAGATCACCGGAGGGGTGGTCGGTTCCGACCGCTGTCAGAACCCATTAGTGCTCCCCTAAAACACCGCTACCCTGAAATACTACTATGGCCCAATAACACTACTTCAATTTACAACTCTACCCTGAAACACCACTTCAGAATACAACTCTACCCTAAAACTCTACTATAGCCCAAGAGCACTACTTCAGATTACGACTACAGTATCAAATTACCAAATCTCAAAAAGCACAAAACGTATTAAGAAAAAGGAAATAGAAGAACAGAATAAGATAAAATATATTGAATAAATAAAATTCGGGATCAAATGATAAATCATTGGGATGCCCTATTTTCGTAACAGGCTTAGTTGGGGCAGACACCCCTCTCGTAGCAAAATTTGCGAGCCTTTACCGCTCATCATTTCCCTTTTGTTGCCTGAAGGATCATGCTTTAAGCCAGTACACCCACCTGTCCATTTATAGCCCTCGCAGTGTCACTGTCCTCTGTAAGCTGTTGGTGTGGGACTAAACAGCCGCTACGTACTGCCTAACAAAAAGCCTAACTACTGCGCGGTTCCCATGGCCCACACTCCATAGCTGATTTGGGTATCTAGCTCGTACGTAGCCGATGTGCTGTCAGTAAACTATGGAAACTTCGTGTGGGTTGAAAGTCACAGTGAATAATTCTGATGCACATGGGTCGTCAGGCCCAAATGTGTGGCTAACGTCGATTTATGGTGGATTAGTAGATCGTACACAGAGCCCGGTGATGCGTAACTCTAAAGTGCACATATGCACTTAAAAAATAAATGAAGTGGCAATTGATGAGCAACGTTCATAAACTTTCTTCTTTGCACTCATGTGCTCCCCCCGCCTGGTCTACCATAACACTCGTCAACCTTGGCATCGATCCCACATTCCCGTGACACCACCGTCGTCTCGTCGCACTAACTTGACCATCAACCATCTGCGCGCTACTTACCTCCCCTACAATCCCATAGAGCACGAGGAGACACCAGCGAACCATAGAAATCCTAGTTCAACCGGCTGCCATCACCAGAAAAGGTGTTGGTGCGCAGCGAGTGAGATTGTAAGAGGTGAGAGCAACTCCAGCAGTCATGCTATCGCACCAGCAGTCACACTATCGCACTTTCCATCTCCAGATAGCGTGCAGAAGCACATTTTTCGTTCTCCAGTAGCAACTCCATCTAAGATGCCATTTTAGAGCTCACGCCATCCCGGTCTCCCCGAACGCCATTTGTGGCGTGCCTCCCCCTATCCACCATCCCCTAAGGCCATCTCCAACCCACTGACCAAATGAGTCCGTATCCCTAAATTAGGGTATTCTCCTCCAAAACGTTGCTCCAACCCACTGACCTTCGAACGCCCCATTCCTGTCGCAGTGACCATCGCCTCCTCCCGAGTCCCCATAGTTGAGGAGTGAAATCGACTGCCCAAATCGATCGGTGGCCTCGTCGCGCGTCCCCTCCCCCGTTCCCGCCGGTGCTCGGACTCTTCCGTCCGCAGGGATTCCATCTCCGTTCGGCTCGGGCAACGTCTTCTGAGGCGCTTCGATCCCCACCGCGGCCGATTCGATCCCCATCGCACGGCGGCCGATTCGATCCCCACCGCGCTTGTTCGGTTCAGGTATGGCATGTCTCCTCCATTTGTGCTTTCCTTTGCTGATTTCGTTGCCATGGATTGGGGATTTCGTGGGGTCCGAAAGGGTGATCTGCAAATCGATTCAAATAGGGGTAGATCTGGATGGTGGTCGGGTAGTCGGGTAGGGGCGGCGTGTTCTAGGGTTTGGATGGGGATGTGAGGGGAAAAATGCGTTTGCGCAATGATTTAGTGGAGGGTATGTTTTTGATTCTCCTGATGTTTTCTTCTCCTGATTTATTCGGTTGTGCTGATGCTTCCGGTTGTCCCTTCCCCGCCGGCCACCTCCCACCGAACTCAAGCCCGAGTGCCGCCTTCGTCCACCTCGGGCGGAGATCCTGCAAGCTCAAGCCCTGAAGCCCCTCAAGCCGCTCAAGCCGCTCTAGCTCCGTTCCACTCCGCCCCACCGTCGAGTGCTGCGAACCAAGCCCAGAGCAAGACAGAGAGAAGGTATGAATGATGTGTATGTATAGCATTTGCTTGTGTGTGGAAGCGGCAGTACTCAGCGCAAAATTATTGGAGTATTATTCTGCAAGAAATTTGTTGTTGTTCATGCTTGCTGTGCAAATCTTGTGGAAATTTGGTCTTGAAATGCTCATGCTTGTTGATGTGCAAATTAATTGATGGATGGGCGTTGACAAATGGCTAGAGTTCTGAAGTACCCCATTGTGTAATTGTGTCCGTTGACGGTATAATTTACTTCTGGAGCCTGGCCTTCAGCTAGCCGTGCAAAGAGAGGTGAGCGGTGAAGAACATTTATGTCATTGTGAGACCCTGGTAAACCAAAAAAAGCGTGCCAAATCCAAAGATCTTGTGAGGCAACGGCTTCAAGAATGATTGTGGGCTCGTGCACATGGCCGGTATACATACCTTGCCATGCCACAGGACAATTCTTCCACTGCCAATGCATGCAATCAATGCTCCCCAGCATTCCAGGGAAACCTCTTTCCTCTCCAATAGCAAGTAACCTAGCAGTGTCATCATTGTTTGGAGACCTCAAATATTCATCTCCGAAGACTTGTACAATAGCTTTCACAAATCTTTTAAGGCTCTCTATTGCGGTACTTTCTCCAATCCGGATATACTCGTCCGTAGCGTCCGCAGGAACTCCATAGGTTAGCATCCGGAATGCTGCTGTAATCTTCTGAAGAGGTGATAACCCTAGACGTCCAATACTATCTCTTTTCTGGACAAAGTAGTTATCATGGCTTACTACAGCATCCACTATGCGGAGAAATAGAGAACGAGTCATCCTAAACCTGGATAAAAAACATGATTAAGTCCTACACGGGACAAACAACAAGAAAGATGAATACGAATCTATGATAACGGTTGCAAACCTGCGGCGAAAAATAGTTGGGCCATATGTAGGAGAATCCGAAAAGTAGTCTTCGTACAGTCTAAAATGACCGGCTTCTCTGCTGCGATTGAGTACCGCATGTCCGGGCATTGAACCGATATGGCGTGGAACATTCCTAAGCTGGTAGTGTGTCTGGGTTATGAGGGCTGTAGCAATGAACAGTTCATCGTCATCATCTGATGACGAAGAATCAAAGATGGGGTGCATGCCTGAGCTTGGGTGGCTCATTGTGATTTCGTGGAGGTGGAGGAGGAGTGCTGCAGGAAGAAATGGAGGTGGAGGAGAACTGCTGTAGGAAGATACGGAATGCCAGGAAGAGCTAATGGCTTGGTATATATAGAGTTCAAGAATATAGCCGTTACAGATATTCCGGTTTGAAATTTGGCCGTTACAGATATAGCCGTTACAGAAATAGCCGTTAGGAATATAGCCGTTACAAATATAGCCGTTACGAATATAGCCGTTACAGAAAAAGCCGTTAGAAATAAACCCGTTAAAATTTTATCCGTTACAAATATAGCCGTTACAAATAAATCCGTTGTACATATACTATTTACAAATAATATGGTAGTTATAGGATATTGATTAAATATGGGAGAGTGGAATATAGGGAGTGAGATTAGGGAAGTGGGTTGGAGGAGAAAGAAATTTGAGGAGTGGATCTTTTGGGGGTGACTTCCCAAATGGGGATTTGGGAAGTGAAATTTGGGAGGTGGGTTGGAGATGGCCTAACCACCACAGCGACGCTCCTTCCCCACCTTCTCTCAGAACCCTGCCCCACACCCGTCCCTCCGTTCCCACCCCACTTCACCTCCCGCCAACTGCTCCTTCCGCGCCTCTCTCCGCCACTGGGCGCCACTACTCCCCTCTCCACCGCCGTTGCTCCTCTACATCCCTCCCCCTTCCTCCCCCTCCCCCGCTACTTATTTGCTCGAGTCCCGGCCACCGCAACCCACCCTGCTCCAGATCTGGGAGCGGCAGCGCATTGGGGGAGGTGATGTCGGGTGAGGGGGCCGCGGGGGGAGGGAGCCGCCTGGGGAGGAGGGTGCTCGGGGGAGGGGCCGCCGCTGGGGGAGAGGGTGCTCGGGAAACAGGGGCCGCTGCCTGGGGAGGGAGCTCGAGGGAGGGGGTGCTACCGGGGGAGGGAGCTCCGGGGGAGGGGTGTGCCGCCTGTGGTGGGGGTGGAGAAGATGGAGGTCAGGGAGAAGATGAACACTGTGTGAAGGGGTTGGCGGTGAATAGAAAAAGAATTTTGGAGAATTAATACAACTGCATATATATTGATGTATCATATGTGAAATTTGGCATATATGTTATTTTTGATTTAACATTTTGTCTAGCAAAATTATTGATGTAGCAAAAATTATCGATTCTGTCAATATAGATATCGAGTGTCATTTCTTTTTTTAGCAAAATTATTGATCAGTCTACTTATTGATTTGGCATATACATTGATCCATCATTTTGGCATATATATTGATTTAACATGATCAGCAATTAGCCGTTGTAAAAATATAGCCGTTTCAAAAACAGCCGTTGGAACAATAGCTGTTCAAAAAATAGCGGTTCGAAAAATATCTGTGACAAATAGAACCGGTAAAAATCTGTTGGTAGTTATAGGATATTATTAAAATATTAGAGAGGAGAATATAGAGGGTAAAAAATAGATGTTTTAATGGAGTAGTGCGATAATATGGAGAAATCTTTATAGATAGCAATTCATATGGGAACATGGATGGTCAATTTTTGCTGCTTTGACGTAGAGAGAATAAATGAGAGAAAGATAACCGCACTAGTCTGAAGAAGACGACGACTTTGAGGATGCCACGTGGCTTGCACGGGATGGTCCATGGGAGACATGCTGGGAGAGTCCTCGAACTGAAGATTCTGAAGACAAAAACGTTGAGCTAGTGTGTACATTCTTATCTTTTCTTTTCTAAGCTATTGTGTACGTCTTTTCTTTTCTCCAGAATATGCTACTTTGTACGTGGTCAGGTCTTTCAACCTCAAAACCGATCAAGAGGGGCGTATTGGGCCGAATCCAGAAGCCACTGCAGTATTGAGCTTTCAGGTTTAGTTATCTCAGACCTGGTTGGGCTGGGCCTATCAGCCTTTAGGAAGGTGGTTAAACCTGTAACATCCACGTTACATAGCTTCGGCGGTCGTCGAAATGCCGCCGCCGCCCACCGCCGGCCGCCTCTCCGGCCTCCTCCGGCGCTGCGCCGCCGCCGGGGCGCTTCTCCCCGGCGCGCAGCTCCACGCGCAGGCTCTCGGTGGTGGCCACCTCCCCCACGCCACTCTCGAGACCGACCTCGTCCTGCTCTACTGCCGCTGCGGCGCGCTCCCGCGCGCCCGCATGGTGTTCGACGCGATGCCTTCCCCGTCCATGCACGCATACAACATCCTCCTCGCCTCCTCCCCGCCCCGCGTGGCTCTTGACCTTCTCTCCGGCCTCCTCGCTGCCGCGCTCCGACCCGACCGCTACGCCCTCCCTGCGGCGCTCCGGGCGTGCTCTGAGCTCCAGGACCCGCTTGTTGCGCGGTGCTCCATGGCTTCGCCATCAAGCTCGGCTTTGTCACCAATGTTGTTGTCTCCGGCGCGCTTCTGGACATGTATGCCAAGACTGGTCTCCTGGACGATGCGGTGAGGGCGTTCTACGAGATGCCAGAGAGAGACGCTGTCGTGTGGAATTGCATGGTTACCGCGCATGCAAGAGCCGGGAGGGCAGCGGAAACCTTGGAGCTCTTCCGCAAGGCTCAGGTAGAGGCAGTGAACATGGAGAGAGATTTGCGGGCTGTGCCAAATGTTTTGAGTGCCTGCGGGAAGGAGGGGGATCTGATGAAGGGAAGGGAAATACATGGTAGGATGGTGCGATGCCTCGCGTTCAATTTGGATGTCCCAGTTACGAATGCATTGATTGACATGTATGCAAAATGTGGGCGTGTGGATGCGTCGCAAGCGGTATTTGCAGGCATGCAGGAGAAGAATATGGTGAGCTGGTCGACACTGATATCTTGCTATGGTGTCCATGGCAAGGGAGAAGAGGCATTGAGGGTCTACAAGGAGATGGTGTCTCAAGGAGTGAAGCCGAATTGCATCACCTTCACATCAGTCCTTTCGAGTTGCAGCCATTCAGGGCTTGTGACTGAAGGCCGGGTGATCTTTGAGTCGATGAGTAAGGCTCATGCTGTAGAGCCCACTGCTGAGCATTATGCATGTATGGTTGACCTCTTGGGGCGTGCTGGAGCCATTGAAGAAGCTGTCAGAATTATAAGGAAGATGCCTATGGAACCTGGTGCTAGTGTGTGGGGAGCTTTACTCTCTGCTTGCGCCATGCATAATAATGTCAATGTTGGAGAGATTGCAGCTTATAGGCTGTTTGAGGTAGAAGAAAGCAATGCTAGTAACTATATTACTCTCTGTGGAATTTATCAGGCAGTTGGTCAGTCTGATGGTGTTGCAGGGTTGAGATCAAGGATGAAGGAACTTGGCATGGTGAAGACACCTGGGTGCAGTTGGGTTGATGTAAAGGGAAGAGCTCATGTCTTTTACCAAGGGAGCATCCCACGGTATTTGAGGAGACGAATACTTTGGATTTTAGATCGGTTACTCGAGGATATGGTCAATTCAGAATCTGAATTTAAGCATGCCGACCTGTATTGCAAGCTAACCTAGAACTGAAGTTGTGATGCTAATTGAAGCAGCACAAGGGTGAGAATAATGCTGATTCTTCAGTTTGAGGCTAAAGTGACTTCCACGATCGTACTACACCTGTGGCTCAAATCAAGTGTTTCTGAACATAAAAGGAGATACACGGAAATTTGTTAATTTCTCCTTCAAAAGGTAATCCCCAAGCATCTTTTCTGGTCTAACTGCAAGGGACGAGCTTAGTGACAAACTGAGATGCAAGAAGAGTTGCAGTTTCTCTTCCAAGGGTAATTACGAAGTATCCTTTTTTATCCAACTGGAAGGATGAACACTGTTTAGTGAAGTCATCTAAATTTGAAGCTGACAAAACATCTAAACTGAAGGTAAAATTCCGGTCTGATTAATCTATTGTACAATACATCCTCTTTGGATGTGGACCTTTGTTTGATGTTTATAGATTTTTTTTCAGCGGAACAACCAAGACCAGGACATTAAGATAGACAAAGAGAACTCCAGTTTGGCTACAGATACATTGTAATATGTACTATGATATTGGTATTCCTATGTCTGTACTCTATGGAGCAGTCCAAATGAAGATACAACTCTTATCGGTTCCATCCAAATTAAGAATGGAGTGCACGTACTCTTAGGCTTTGTTTGGTTACCGAGGACATCATTTCTAGGGTCGGACGGTAATACTCCAATATAATTGTGAGTTGTGACCCTAATTGTTAATGTAGAAGTTGCTAAACCTGGCGCCTCGTTGATACCGTCCAAACTCACTCCATGACAACAATTTGGGACTGCCAAGAACAGCTAATGTTGTTCTTTTTTCAATTGTTACTGTCAGCTTTTGGCCTTTGGGAAGCAAAGAGACATCCGGCTTCCAACTGGAGCAGCTTCTATGTTGCTGCGTGCTCTCCTCTCTCCAGGTCTTAAACTACTACTCAATTGCATTCTTTGTGTCTTCCGATGCAGATAAGCCTGACTACTTTACTCTTGATACAGTTTACTTTATGGACCTTGTGTTCTTGCACACTGCTCGGAGCAGAATTTGTTCAGGAAAGAACTCTAATTAAGTTAAGGAACTGCCCCTGCCAACTGGCGCTACCGGTAGTTGAGCTCAACACAGCAGCACTAGACCAGGTAACTTTAGTAGAAGTTTGTTACCTTGTCTTAAAAGTAATAAAGCTTATGTATGAAGGTGATAAATTTTGTTCTATCGTTTTCAAGTATTCCTTTAGCAGCAATAAAGGAAAATCGAGTACAACAAAAATCATAACATTTACCAATAACCTTTTCGATGAATGAACCTTTGCCATCAGTTTGGACTAATGAAATGTTTTAGACATAGTTACAGTTGCAAATTACACTGTACCCCCCAAACTAGCTACACTAACATAATTACGTATCCAAATTGCTCTGTGTTCCAGACTTCCAGGCTTCCAGGATTGCAATCTGATAATCCGAATAAAGCAATGATAAAGAGGATACCTACTGGTATTGCTTTTCTGCTCTTTCAAAAGAACAAATAACTTATTATTTTTTATCATGTAATACATTCTTGACAACTTATCTACTGTAGCAAGAGTGAAAGATCCTAAGCTATTTTCTCCCCTATCTTTAGCTCCTTTTTGTAGGTACACTTAGTTAATGGATGGATGGGTTGTGTTTGGGAGTCTCTGTCCAAGTAGAAATGATCGAAACAGTCCGAGAGCTCGGTCTGGCTGCGCAAATGGCACCATGTGAGCTGCACCACGCACTGTCGCAAAGGTCAGCACATTACCATACTCCGTTACCCAGCCTCCAACCTTGAAAATCAAAGGGGAACAGATGTTTCATTTGTCAGCCAAGTTTAACAAGTTTGCGATTCATGTTCTGTAGTATATCAGCTACTTTGACAATTGTAATTCGACTTGTAGTCATAGGATAGAAGTATACCTGGCCTTTGCGGAACCAAGTACTATATGGAACTGTGACATGCAACCCCATTGTATGAGCTAGCTCTCGCACAAGGGTTCGGGAGCCCAAGAGGGGCACCACGGAGTCTTGATCACCACTGTAAAGTTAATTGATCTTGTCATGAAAAATTTCACATGGACCAAAACAAATTATCTGAAATAGAAGTGGAAAAAATTATGTACCTGAATACCCAAACTGGTATTTTTTGCACCACGATTCTCTGAAGTAAAGGCAAGATGTTGATGTTGCCATCCTTATTGCTGTAATTCAGCACACTGGCATATGATTTAAGTGATG
Organism: Stipa capillata; assembly: GCA_019208055.1. NCBI lineage: Eukaryota > Viridiplantae > Streptophyta > Magnoliopsida > Poales > Poaceae > Stipa > Stipa capillata. The sequence goes on from JAGXJF010005397.1 coordinate 15,798, forward strand.
CATGTGAGTTTGAGTTGCAATGATAACCAGTTCATTTACTCTGACTCTCTCTCTCTCCTCTCTGCACATATTATTTACTGAAAGGACCAAATAATATAATTGGCAGAAGCGCAATAGAGGCACTTACTGACTGCACATGCTCCAGCCATACGGCAAGCGTGTTCTATTAGCATGAAGAGCATGCTGTACTTCTGGAAGATTGAAATAGAAGTACCTCTCATATGTCATGCAAACATCCACTCCTACACTGATCTTGGTCACCTAAGTTGAACAAAAGATCAGTCACACAAAAGGAATCAAAGGTTCTGAAGTTAAACGTCATGTATCATGAGGAGCAAACATACATATTTGCGCAGCCGTAGCTCCTGCATCACAATTGACGGGTAGCAGACATCAAGAATAACATCATAGTTGTTGATATAATCCCCAACTATACCATTTGCCTCCGCAATGGCATCATTACATGACTTGCTCTCATTGTGAGGGCTACTGAAGGTGTAATCCTCAAAATCACAACCTTTGGTTATGGCCAGAAATATTTCGTCGGAGATCATACCATGAGACCAGAAGTACTCATATGTTGCAGGGACATCCCTGTCAAGCTTGAGTAGTGGATTTCCGATCTATTATTCAAGGTAATATCAGAGTTACAACTAGTAAGTAGAACAAAGTTGATTCAAGAAGAACTGAGCAAGGTATGCTTGGCTTCTTACAGCTACTCCCTTGATATTGAACTTAAAACTCTTCGATTTCTCGTTATGTGTCAGAAGAACATCAGTGAGTTGCGGTATATAATGCCCTGCATTATTATTTGTACAAATCACACACTTTGCAAGACATACTAATTTAAACCTGGACTTGTAATCCTGAACTTGAAATACTTTCTGACCTGCATAGCTCTCTCCAGAAAGAAATAGGCCTCTTGATCTGTACTCTGGGAACTTCTTGTACCATCCCAACAGAAATCTGTACATGTCATTAGCTGCATAGTTGAACAAAGATACAGTCAGATCAACATGTTCAGGCTAACCAGTACCCCATGATGTCCACAAGATCGCAACAATTTACCTGTCCGCGTATCTCCAGTATTATAGTCTGATGAAGTGTTGGAGTAGGACCATCCGACTCCAGCTGGTGATTCAACAAATAGAAGATTGGACACTGCAAAATTAAAGATGAAGCAACACACCAAGAAGTAAGGCCTACACTTTTCTTTCACTGAAACATGTGATGGGAGGGGCCGTAGCCAAAAGTTCAACCTTTATTCCATGACTTCTTGTTTAATCTAAGGCCTCTACCATCTCCTCTTGGATAAAATGGGCCAAGCTCCGTAAATGCGCCACCTCCAACCGAAGAACAGCCAGGACCTGAAAATCAGATGGTGACTACAATCAGTGAAATTTTGCAGGAACCATGAGCAATCTCATCTCCTTAAGTAGTACTTAGTTCCTTATGCAATTGATGGTGTAACAAGGTACTGTTGCATCAAAGAAGCATTCTTTTTTCGTGCATGGAGATGAAACCAAATGATGCTTTACTTCTTTTTAAATCCTCAAGGACCACAACACACAGAGCCCAATGAGGCAAGGCTACAAGGGAACATGGTGACCTCAAAGATGCCCTGTTTCTACTTGTAAAGTTGATTTATTTTAAGTTGTTTCCTCTTGGCAGTTGTGGAGCAGATGACGATGACGAATAGGAGGAAGTTGTTTATGTTTCCAGTTCAGGAAACACTGCCTGTCATCATAGGACTCTGATGAACACACTGAACGTGGAAGAAAGTACAAAAGAGAAGGAAAAACAATACTGGAGAATGAGAGCTATAGGAGGGTAGATTAACTTCATCGATCCAATCATAATTATGGCTAAGTTTATGTAAGGTTACTAATGGAATAGTGCTATCGATCTGGAGAATTCCAACTGCACAATTTAACTAAAAAGATTGCAACTGTTCAGGAAAATCAATATTGTTTCTGGGGATCCAAACAGGGGGGAAATCACAGAGGGAATCAACAAACAAAATTGAGATGAACTATCCAACAGACTGCTATTAAGATAAAAATGCATCAAGATTCTTGATAGTAGCAGGAAAGAACTAAATATTCCTGCAGCATCTCCTAATTCCCAACTGCTAAAGACAGGAGCTAAACCATGCACATAATAAAACAAGTAAAGTTCTATCAAAGAACAGTGCCATGCCACCGTTGTCTCTGGGATCCAGCACTAGCACCGTCAAGAAAATTCAGATGCAAACACCAAAATCATCACGTCCGGCAAGCAAAGCAAGAACCACGGCACAAAAATCAACATTGCTCAACAAACTGGCCGAAAAACCAAGAACAAAGAACGCTTCAGAGGCCAAACTGAAACAATCCAAGAACACATCACTGCAAACACTAGATCAAGCAGAGAAGCGAAGTGAAGCAGCGGCATCTATGTATGCATACACCAACCGACCTCCATTGAGCCAGAGCGTGAGCGGCTTGCCGACGGCGTCCTCCTGAGCCTCGGCGAAGTAGTAGAAGAGGCTCCTCCCGGCCTTCTCATCCACATCGATGTACCCAGCGAACTGCCTGAACCCCACCATGGGCTGCCCGGGCAGCCTCCTCACCAAATCCTCCTCGGGAAACCCGAGCACGCAGCCACTGATAACCCAGCCAACCACCGCCATCATCGCCAGCGCTGCGGCTCTCCGGGAACCCGCCATTGTCGCGAGAGCCCGAGAACCAGCAGAATTTTCCGGAGGGATAAGGGTGGATTGGGTTCTTGACTTCTGAGTTGAGAGGGATTGGGTTCTTGACTTCTGAGTTGAGAGGGAAATGTGCGTCGGTTTGGGGGATTTATATCGGGGGGCGCGTAGCGATTCTGCAAGCGACATGGAACAGCGCGAATTTTTAGTTCGTGGGTTGTTGCGGATTTAGGACCGTTTGGAAGTTTAGTAAAATTTCACATTTATAAAAGTTTTACAGTGGTAATATACTTGATCTCAAGAAAATCATTGTAAATTATTGGACTTTAGAAAAAGAAAGAAATGAAATTTGTGCACAGCTTGCTCTCGTTCGCCGGCTGCACGGCTCGCTCCTCCTCGGTGGCCTTGCCCCTCCACGATTGCGCCATGGCCGTCGCCTGTCTCCTCGGTCACCGTCATCCCCGGGAGATGCCAGATCCGTGACGAGGGCGAGCCTCCGCGCCACTGGCCGGCATCCTCGCCGATGAGCCACATGCGGGAGAAGAGGGCACGGGCAGAGCAGCCGAGGGTGAAGGGGCCGCCTCCAATCCTCCATCCGCGAGGCTGCCTCCGCGGAGGCCATGGGGAAGAGTGAGTAGACCGAGACACTCCTCCGATTGTCGAAGCCCACGACCCACGACACCTAGGTGTCGCCCCCGAGCACCGCGATCGGCGGGTCCTCCTCGATCTGGAGGTGGTCGAGCAGGCGCTCGAAGCGTGCCTCCATCTCGGTGGCAACCGCGTCGAGGAAGCCCGCGTGGTCAGCAGCGCGGCCGTGCCCGGAGTGTATGGCATTGGGGATATGGCGCAGGGGGACACCGGCCGGCGGTGGGGCGCCGGATGAGAAGAGGAGGCTGAGCCACTCCTCGGTGATGACGAAGGTGACTGCGGCGCCGCACACGATGAGGAGGGTTGGTGGAGTGTAGGAGGAGAGCGCCGCGTGGGGGAGAGCGCCGCCGCCGGTGGGGAGAGCGTCGGGCTTGGTTCGGATTAGAAAAATGAGGTCAGTAGGGGTGTTTTATTTTACGGGTGTATTAGGCAAAACGACGGTTTTGACCTAGCCCAAAACTAGCCATCCAAACGCCCATTTCCAGCTCAAGCCGAATAATTTTTTGGGCCCGTGTTTTACACCGGTTTTGGGGCTAAAACCGGCCTTCCAAACGGGCCCTTAGATTTCGTATTTGGATTCCATTGTTTCTTGTTTTTCTGGTGTGAGAATAATGTTTACATTTGGGATATTTTTAACACTATGGTGGCGAGTGGATCTCTTGGTTTTTAATCCGTGGTCAATTCGAAATATTTTGTGACACTATTGTTAATGCTTTAAAACTCTAAGATTTTGTGAAGTAATGCTCCTCCATGATGTATACGGATGAGTTCAAAAGATAAGGTGACGAATCCATGATGTATATGGGATAATATAAACCTACTGTATTTTTTTAATGACATAAAGTTTTTGCCCATATAATGTTGATTTTACGATATAACAAACTTCCCAAGTTTACCACGTCAATTAAGATGATACTACTATGTCCGTGAATAGATGACATTGTAAAAGTGTTCAATCAAATTTTTTAACTTTAATTTGTAATGGATAATATTTAGATTGGTCAAATGAAAATAATATTATTAGATTTTTCATGCATAATAATTTTATAATATAATAAATTTTTAATTTTTTACTAACATATTCATATGAAAAATAATGATCAAAATTGTATATAAAAACTGAGTCCATATCCAAAACGTCATCTATTTACGAATGGAGGGAGATTAGATATTAGTAGCATGCTGATTTTCTTGCAAACAATATCCTGCGCACCTAAATATAGATGAAATACCGTACAAAAGTACAATCACGACACTAATATTCTCAGGTCCAATGATTTATATATTGGATAGAAATGGTCTAAATCTTTCTAAAATATGAATTTGTATATTAGGACATCGATCTACGGTGAATACGACCTCAAATTCTCCAAACTAGATAGCTCTGTCTCTACTTACCACCACCAAACCCTAGTTCACAGTCGGAGGCGCTAACCTCACCATGCATCTTCCTCACCCTCAACGGTCAAGTGATAGGCGAGTGGGATGCACAAAGATGGGAATCGAGGATGATCTTAAGGCCGACAATGGTGGCATCATCGACGGGCGAGGTTCAAAGTTGATCCACGTAGTTCGTCCACGCGACATTTTCTATCACTTGCATCAGCGTTTTGGACTCTTGCAAATGTGGCATCTAAAACTTTCAAAGTGCTTGGATGTTTACATTATAGATTTTGACATGCTTTTTTTAAATAGATTTTGACATGCTTTAGAAAAAAAGGTCTTTTGACACGCTTTGATGTTTACTTGGAAAAGGGTCACTAGCAGCTACAGCAAATGACCCGGGATGTATGGGTAGACGTTGGACGGAGGCCGAGAAGGTCATAAGAAGCCATTTACTCCCATTCGGTTGGGTCAGTCGTCATTCAAAGCCCTGGCGCCCCGTGCGTCAGGCTCGTGGCATAACATGGCGATCACGGTCTACCACAGCTCACCTCACATTCATGAGGATAGATCACCCTGGATCTACTGAAACAGGTTCGAAGTGGGCATGTACAATGCCTTTGCATTCGTTATGAACTGAAAGTTGATCGTGGCGTGTATTTAGTTGTGTGATGCACCAATAAAATGGGACAGATTTTATCCCCTCCAGCGAAAATTATTTCAACTTTGAATAAGAGTTTCTTATAAATGTTTCAATAAAACTTAACAAATGATCTGTCGGTATCGTTTCCTCTAATGTTATAGTGTTTACAATTGTATCAGAAACACGTGTTTTAAAGACCGAATGGGTGTATAAAGTAACACTTGTTTGTGACCGAAGAAATTAACGTGTAAACTTCTCATACGTCATATGTCATTTATAACGGTCTATTGTACGATGTTATCAACCAATTGATACAGTATAAAGAAAAACTAAAACCTTTTTTTTTGCGAGAAACTAAAACCTATTTGAAACGTCGTAATGTCAAATGAATCATGTTACAGTAGTATGCACGTGCATGTACCGCAAGAGCCTAAGAACTCCCGATTCAAGATATCCGATCATCCCATCAACACGCACGAGATAAAGAGCAATAGGGATACCCTTGTAAATTCATTTGATGCAATGCTCGAGAGTCGATCGGGGGTAGGGCCACCAAGCAGTGCTCACAGACGATCCGGACGTGGGAATCAGGGGAACGTGTGGCTCTATGTACTGTCAGTATATGAGGAGTCTCGGATTAATCGATGGGGCATACAGAATCGGCTGAGCCAGGGATCCTTTGCGGCAGCCAGCATTCTCATCTTTTATGTGCGAAGATGGAATTGTACTCTCTCTAGGCGAGAGCCAATAATGAGTCCTCTAGAGAGCCCACCGCCGGCAACACTTTCGTAGTCAACGTATCCGTCTAACCACACGCGTGATGTCATTGTGTAAATGGACTTCTATGGCTCATGCATGTAGAGGCTAATGGAATTTGTTTGAGCAGAACCGCAAAAGGGTCCAAATCATATAAGAAATTGACAAATGAGATTTTTATGAACGCTCGGAGGAAAGAGACCTAGTGGAATCTGTAACAACTGTTTGGTTGTTCCTTCTTAATAGAAACATAAACGCACTGTCGTTAAGTATAACGACAATAACAATAAAGTATTTTGTCTCAAATAAGTTAAAGTAAACTAGAGCTGAAACCTAATAAAAATTGCATGAGTCAAAAAAATAAAGAAAAAAGCTCAGAAAGTATATTATGGTTCGAACACGTGGATCACTAATTTCCACACGGTCCTATTCAGAACCAAATCTTTGGATACATTACAGTCTTTCAAGTCCCCTTTTACTGTCTCCTTCCATGTTAACTTTGGTCACCTCTGCCCCTCCTAATATTGTCGATACCAGTGTTTCTGGAGGCCTCCCTTAGATATGTCCAAACCATCTTAGTCGGTGTTGGATAAGCTTCTCTTTAATCAGTGTCACCCCTATCCTATCACATATATACTCATTCCGAATTTGATCATTTCTTGTCTGAATATAGATCCACCGTAGCATACATATCTTTGTGACACTTATCTACTGGATGTGTTGTCTTTTAATAGACCAACATTCTGCTCCATAGAACATCGTAGGTCAGATCGTGGTCCTATAAATCTTACCTTTTACCTTCTGTGGGACTTTTTTGTCACAAAGGATGCTAGATGCTTGCCGCCATTTCATCCACCTCGGTTTGATTCTGTGGCTAACATTTTCATCGATACCACCATTGCTCTGTAGCATTGATCCCAAGTATCGAAAAGTGTCCCTCTTAGACACTATTTGTCCTTCTACACTAACATCTCCCACCTTACACCTAACACCATTAAAATCGCACATCATATTCTCAGTTTTGGTTATACTAAGTCTAAACCATTTTGATTCTAAGTCTGTCCCCACAGCTCTAATTTTCTACTGACGCCTATCCTACGCTCATCTACTAGCATCACATCATCAGCAAAGAGCATACACCAAGAAATATCTTCTTGTACATCCCTCACGATCTCACCCATCACAAAGGTAAAAATGTATGTGCTCAAGGCTGACCCTAATGTAGTCCTATCTTAATTGGGAAGGCATTGATCTCACTATCACAAGTTCAGACACGTGTCACAACGTTATCGTACATATCCTTGATGAGGGTAACTTACTCTGTTGGGACTTTATGTTTTTCTAGCACCCACCACATGACTATCCTTGGTATTTTGTTTTACGCCTTCTCTAAGTCAATAAATACCATATGTAGATCCTTCTTTTGCTCTCTATATCTCTCCATTAGTTGACGTAGCAAGAAAATTGCATCCATGGTCAATCTCCTGGGCATAAAACCAAATTGGTTTTTTGTGACATTCGTCAATGTTCTTAGTCGGCACTCAATCACTCTCTCCCATAGCTTCATAGTATGACTCATTAGCTTAATTCCTCAGTAATTAGTACAGTTTTGAATATGTCCTTTATTCTTGAAGATAGGTACCAATATACTTTTCCTCCACTCTTCAGGCATCTTGTTTGATCGAAAGATGTGGTTGAATAGCTTAGTTAGCCATACTACTACCATGTTTACAAGGCATCTCCACACTTCACTAGGGATATCATCAGAGCCCAATGCCTTGCCTCATTTAATCCTTTTTAGGGCCTCCTTAACCTCAAAGTCCTAGATCCTCCACATGAAACACCTGTTGACGTCATCAAATGAGTCGTCTAACTCAAGCGTAATGCTCTCATTCCCACCATTAAATAGTTATTCAAAATAATTTCTCCATCTGTTCTTGATCTCCTCGTCTTTCACTAGAAGTTGATTTGCCTCGTCCTTGATGCATTTAACTTGGTTGAAGTCCCTGGTCTTCCTCTCGTGAATTTTAGCCATCTTGTAGACATCATTTTCACCTTCCTTTGTGCCTAATCGCTGGTATAGCTCAACATAAGCCTGCCCCCTTGCTTCTGATGGGATTCGTAGCATAGAAAACAAAAATTTTCCTACGAGATGCAAACGAAAACCTAGATCCAATCTAGAAAACCAAGATCCAATCTAGAAGAAGCTTGCAACGAGAGACAGATCATATCTACATACCCTCGACGAACACGTCAACGCAGCGGAGAATTTGACCGTTGTCGATGAAGCCCGCAGCCTCCCGCAGCTAGGTTATACCTCCCAGCCGCGAGAGGGATCTCCTCGTGTTCCAATCCGATCAAGCACCGCAACGAGCGGCACCTCCGAGATGTGCACACGTACGGCTCGAAGACGTCGCCTCCTTCTTGATCCAGCAAGGCGGGAGATGAGGTAGATGAGATCAACTCCGGTAGCACGACGGCATGGTGGTGCAGGTGGTGGGGTTTCTCCGCGGACAGGGCTTCGCCAAGCGCTGCGCACGAGAGAGAGAGGAGATGGGAGAGAGGGAGGCGGCGGCTGGGATAGATCTCTCCGGAGGGCTGCCCCTCCCCTCCTTTATATAGAGGAGGAAACTTGGAGGAGGAGGAATAGTACCCGTGAACAGTACGCGCGTGAACAGTACCCTCCCCCAAGTAAAGCCTCCCCTTTCGATCTTATCTCCTATTTTTAAGGGATTTGATCTTATCCCTTGGGGGGTTACTGTTCACGTGACACTATTTACGTGTGTACTGTTCATGCAGTACCCTTGGTCCATGTGGACCCCTCCAGGATAAGTGGGCCCCACCCGGGGACCCCCGGAACCTTCTAAAACCTTCCCGGTACGATACCGGAAAAATCCCGAACTTTTCCGGAACCCTAAAAATACTTTCCCATATATGAATCTTTATCTCCGGACCATTCCGGAGCTCCTCGTGACGTCCTGGATCCCATCCGAGACTCCGAACAAAATTTCGGTCTCACCATATTAATATCTCATTTTATACCCTAGCGTCAACGAACCTTAAGTGTGTGACCCTACGGGTTCGGGAATATGTGAACATGATCGAGACACCTCTCCGATCAATAATCAATAGCGGGACCTGGATGTCCATAATGACTCCCACGTATTCAACGAAGATCTTTATCGGTTTGAACCACAATGTCGAATATTCCATTCCCTTTGTCTCGCGATATTTTACTTGCCCGAGATTCGATCGTCGGTATCACCATACCTAGTTCAATCTCGTTACCGGCAAGTACTCTTTACTCGTTCCGTAATGCCACATCCTCTGTGACCAACTCTTTAGTCACGTGCTTGCAAGCGATACAGAATGTGCTTTACCGAGTGGGCCCAGAGTATATCTCTCTGTCACATGGATGGACAAATCCCACTCTCGATACATGCAACCCAACAAGTACTTTCCGAAATACCTGAAAGACACCTTTATGATCACCCTGTTACGGCGTGACGGTTGATGCCCCCAAAGCATTCTTCCGGTACCAGGGAGCGGCATTATCTCATGGTCTAAGGATCGGAACATTTAACAATGGAAAGCTATGCAATATGAACTTTGTGACGTGATCGAATTGCCTAACTTAATTTGGGTCTGTCCATCATGTCATTCTCCTAATGACATGACCCCGTTATTAACCGACATCACATGTCCATGATTAGGAAACCTTAACCATCATTTAATCAACGAGCTAGCCAGATAGAGGCATTGCTAGGGACACGGTGTTGTTTATAAAACCACACATGTATTATGTTTCCGGTTAATACAATTATAGCATGGAGTATAAACATTTATCATGAACTAGAAATATGATAATAACAATTTATTATTGCCTCTAGGGCATATTTCCAACAGTCTCCCACTTGCACTAGAGTCAATAATCTAGTCAATAAGTAAGCACTTAACACCTATGGCATTCCGGTGTTATTCATATGCTTTGCATGTGGTAAACTTTATCAATGGATCTGACATGTTCAGGTCCATGTATTTGCAAATCTTTTGCGTCTCCACGCATCACTCATTCTCGAATGAGTTGGCATTGTATATGTTTGGTCACTTGGTGGGACCTTAATTCCTCGTCCTGAATTATGTTGCCACTATTGTCGCACAATAGAGCTTCATAGTACTGGCTCACTTGGAACTACACCAAGTTCGATAACGAACTTGTTGACTCAAACATCCTCCTTTGTCGTTGTTAAAACAACGATATACTCAGCCTTCGTTTGTGGAATCCATCAAAATGTTTAACTTTAGAATTCATCCAAATCCAGCATGGAACCTCCTTCCAGCCCATTGTGCCACCTTTTATTAAACACATAGCCTAATTGAGATAAATTGTTTGTATCTGTAACAAAACTAGTACCGATGTAACACCTTACAATGGACCGTTTGTCACCTCTGCATACAAAACATATCCTTAGTTCTTCCAAAGTACTTAAGGATATTCATAGTATTGTTCAAAGATCAACATGTGATCATTCTGGTATATGCCCGTAACACTCAGAGCATACGACATATCTGGTTTGTGTGCATAGCATGGCGTACATGATTACAAAAAAATGCTCATGCGTTTAGCTCATCAAGTGTTTGTAAAACACTGAGTCTTGCATCAACCTCTTCCATGCGACAAGAACCCTTTCTTGGCGTTTCCATACTGAACCAACTCAATATCTCATCTATGCACTTTGGCTTAACCATATTCGGTGCCTCAATCTATCTCCATAGATTTTGATGCCCAATATGCTGTTTAGCCTAAGTCTTTCATCAAAATCTAATTTTAATGAAATCTCAACCGTATCAAGAAAAGACACATAATTTCCAATCAACTATATGTCGTCTACATAAAGTATTAGAAATACGTCTTAGCGCTCCCACTTACTTTCTTGTAAATATACAAGCATCTTCACCGTCCCTGATGAAACCAAACTCTTTTGACAATTTCATCAAGTGAAAATTCCAACTCCGTGATGCTTGCTTCAGTCCTCAAATAGAACGCTGAAGTTTGCATACCCTTTCTAGCATTCTCAGGATCGACAAAACCCTTGGTTGTATCTCACATACATCCTCGATTAGCTTCCTGTTAAGGAACTTAGTTTTGACATCCAGCTGCCATATCTCTTAATTGAAATATGCAGTGATTGCTAGAATAATCCTTACAGACTTAAGTATCGCTACGGGAGATCCAATCTCATCGTAGTCAACTATTTGAACTTAGTCGAAAACACTTTGCGATAAGTCGAGCCTTTTAATGGATGGACACATCCACGTCTGTCTATTTTATAGATCCATTTACGTCCGATAGGCTTCATGCCTTCCGGAGAGTCTACCAAGTTCCAAACTTGATTTTCGCACATGGACTCTATCACGGAATTTATGGCGTCCAGCCATTCAGCGGAGTCAGGGCCCATCATTTGCTTCCTTGTAAGTTGCAAATCCATCGTTGTCACAACAACAATACTTCATCCTCAAACCACACGCTGGTTTAGTACAAAGTCTGCTTAACCTACGCGGTTCAGCTGCAATCTCGACCGAAGTCTCTACAACACATGTAGTGGCTTCCATTTCAGTCATAATAGGAAACTCCAGAACAACTTCCGGTGTTGCGCTACTCTGACCTAATGACAAAGATTCTCCAATCTTGCCGAGCTGCACTGTCCTCCCACTCACCTTTTCGCAAGAAACACTTTCTCGTGAAATCCACCTTTTGTGACAAACACTTTTGTCTACAGTTCGGTGATAGAAGAAATACCCAAAAGTTTCTTTGGGATAACTTTTGAAGAATCTTTAATCCGATTTTGGTTGTAAACACTTTACATATGCTATGCATACCAAAATTTAAGAAAAGACAATTTGGGTTCCTACCCATGCCATAACTCATATGGTGTCATTTCAACGGATTATGATGGCACTCTATTCAGTGTAAAAGCGGTAGTATCTTAAAGCATAATCCACAAAAATATAATGGCAGTTTTATTTAATTACATCATCGATCTAACCATGTCTAACAAGGTTTGATTACATCTCTCGGACACTCCATCACTCTATAGCGTTCCGGGATGCGCAAGTTGTGGAACAATTCCATAACTCTTCAGATGTTCGCTAAACTCGTAACTCAAATATTCTCCTCTACAATCCAATCATAGACATTTGATTTTCTCGTTACGATGATTTTCTACTTCACGCTGAATTTTGAACCTTTTCAAATATTTCATACTTCTTTCTCATCAAATAGATATATCCATATATATCCACTCAAATCATCGGTGAAAGTTTATGAAGTAGAGGAATCCACCATACACGGCTACACATATCGTACTTCATACATCATTATGTATAATTTCCAAAAAGTTAGTCGTCCGTTCAACTTTGGCCTATAAACGGATTTTTAGTCATCTTCCTTTCAGACAAGATTTGCAAGTGTCAAATGATTTAAAATCACATGACTCCAAAAATCCATCAACATGGAGTTTCTTCATGCATCTCTTTCCAATATGACTTAAACACAGGTGTCACAAATAAGTGAAATTCAAATCATTAGCCTCGCGGTGTTTTAGCGTCAGTGTTATGGATGTTGGTATTACCATCAAGATTTAAATGATCCATCCATTATGGAGCATGGCCATAATTTGAACAACCATTGTTCTCATAAAGCCGAAACAAAATAACAATTACTAAGCACTTATAATCAATCTCAAAGGCTCGAAAGGATGCAGACGGTGAACATAATAAACCCTTTTATTTAGTTCCCAATGTGCATCACTACCACATCTTTTGCTAGTCTTTTAGGCCATTGTAGTTCTTGTATCCTGTTGCATTGTATGGCACTCATACCAACCGATCTAGTATCACATACCCAAGAATTACATTGTTTACTAGCAAAGTATACATCTACAACATGTATATCATCTATATACCTGAGCTGGACTTTTCCAGTCTTTTCTTTTCCTGCCAAATATTTTTCAGATCCTCTTTCAGCGTCCCCTCTCCTTTTAGAAGAATCTATCAACATCAACAATGGCACCAGTCACATTGGCACATAGTCTTAGGATTTTAGTCAAGTACTAGCACCCTTAGACTTGCACTTTGAAATTGATCACCATCATCACATGATTGGCGTTCTTTCCGATTCCACTTTTAGCTATCTTTAAGTATGGTAAATAAATTACCCATACACTTTATCCATCCCATCATAACATTTTATGATGAAGCTACTATAGCTCGTAGGGAAGTATGCGAGAATAATTTCAGTGCCAAACTATTTAGAAATCAAGACGCCTAGCGTCTTCAATCTTTGCATATACTCATACAATATGAGCACACGCTTTCTCACTAGATTATACTCAGTCATCTTGCAGCAAAACAAGGTTTTAGATATCACATATCTGTTACTCCTTGCTCACTTCTGAAACAATCCTTTCAGCTCCTAGATTATCTCATAATCTCCTCAATTCTCAAAACAATTTTGTAGATCAAGTTTCACGGAGACAAACATGACTTTAGACACTAAATTGGAATCATTGCTCTTGGATTAATACAACTTATTAAATCACATGGAGTTAGGTCAGGTTACCGAAAGTTTGCAATAGGACTTTATCTTAACTTGGTACTAATATGGTACCATTCCGTATCATTACTACCAGATCAATTCAGTTTTTCTATCTCAATTAACAAGCTAAGTGTAAGGTAGATAACGGATGCCAATGACTACTACGAACTATGCAAATTCACTTTGATTAGTTGTTCATGATAATAAACTCCCACTAAATTCAACATCCCTCATAGTTGTTTTAGTGGTACATGATCCAAATCCACTACACCAAGTCCGATCATCATGTGAGATGCTGTAGTTTCAATGGTGAACATCAACATGTTGATCATATCGTCCATATGACTCATGTTTAACCTTTCGGTTCGCTGTGTTTCGAGGCCATGTCTGTACATGCTAGGCTCGTCAAGACAACCCCAGTATTCTGCATGTGCTCCGAGGTCATGTCTGTACATGCTAAGCTCGTCGAGACACCCGTCGTATGTGAACGTAGAGTCTATCACACCCGATCATCACGTGGTGCTTCGAAACGGCGAACTTTCACGACGGTGCATACTAAGGGAGAACACGAACATGATATTACTTTGTGAGGGATCATCTTATAATGCTACCGTCGTCATACAAGCAAAATAAGAAGCATAAAAAGGCTAAACATCACATGCATAGATAATGTGACATGGTATAGCCTTTTTCTTCTTGTGCCTTTGATCTCCATCTCTAAAGCACCGGCATGATCTCCATCACCACCAGCATGGCACCTAGGTCCTTGGGCGCCACACATGATTGTCACCACCACGCGTTGCAACTACAACTATTGCTAACCATAGCGATAAAGTAATGCAATTACATGGCGTTTGGAGTTGACACGCAGGTCATACAAAAATATTAAAGACAACTATATGGCTCCTGCCAGTTGCCGTACTCATCGACATGCAAGCCGTGAAATATTATAAAACATGATCATCTCATACATCACATATATCACATCACATCTTTGGCTATACCACATCACATGCCCCTGCAAAAACAAGTTAGACGCCTCTACTTATTGTTTGCAAGTTTTACGTGGCTTCTAGGGGCTGCATACAAGAACCGTTCTTTACCTACGCAAAGCCACAACGTGGATTCAAGTATTGCTATTAAGTTCTTCAAGCCTCCCGTTGCAATTTAGATCTCACTATAGCAAGAGAGACAGACACCCGCTAGCTGCTTATGCAATACAAGTTGCATGTTGATCGCAGAACCGGTCTCATGTGCGAGGACATGTAAAGTTGGTCCGGGCCGCTTCATCTTACTATCCCGCAAGATCCAAAGTGCACGAAAAGAGGTAGCAACAAGAGAATCAACGTCCACAATCCAATTAAGTTCTACTCGTACAAAGCATCTACGCATAGATCTAGCTCTGATACCACTGATGGGATTCGTAGCATAGAAAACAAAAATTTTCCTACGAGATGCAAACGAAAACCTAGATCCAATCTAGAAAACCAAGATCCAATCTAGAAGAAGCTTGCAACGAGAGACAGATCATATCTACATACCCTCGACGAACACGTCAACGCAGCGGAGAATTTGACCGTTGTCGATGAAGCCCGTAGCCTCCCGCAGCTAGGTTATACCTCCCAGCCGCGAGAGGGATCTCCTCGTGTTCCAATCCGATCAAGCACCGCAACGAGCGGCACCTCCGAGATGTGCACACGTACGGCTCGAAGACGTCGCCTCCTTCTTGATCCAGCAAGGCGGGAGATGAGGTAGATGAGATCAACTCCGGTAGCACGACGGCATGGTGGTGCAGGTGGTGGGGTTTCTCCGCGGACAGGGCTTCGCCAAGCGCTGCGCACGAGAGAGAGGAGATGGGAGAGAGGGAGGCGGCGGCTGGGATAGATCTCTCCGGAGGGCTGCCCCTCCCCTCCTTTATATAGAGGAGAAAACTTGGAGGAGGAGGAATAGTACCTGTGAACAGTACACGCGTGAACAGTACGTGCATGAACAGTACCCTCCCCCAAGTAAAGCCTCCCCTTTCGATCTTATCTCCTATTTTTAAGGGATTTGATCTTATCCCTTGGGGGGTTACTGTTCACGCGACACTATTCACGTGTGTACTGTTCATGCAGTACCCTTGGTCCATGTGGACCCCTCCAGGATAAGTGGGCCCCACCCGGGGACCCCCGGAACCTTCTAAAACCTTCCCGGTACGATACCGAAAAAATCCCGAACTTTTCCGGAACCCTAAAAATACTTTCCCATATATGAATCTTTATCTCCGGACCATTCCGGAGCTCCTCGTGACGTCCTGGATCCCATCCGAGACTCCGAACAAAATTTTGGTCTCACCATATTAATATCTCATTTTATACCCTAGCGTCAACGAACCTTAAGTGTGTGACCCTATGGGTTCGGGAATATGTGGACATGATCGAGACACCTCTCCGATCAATAATCAATAGCGGGACCTGGATGTCCATAATGACTCCCACATATTCAACGAAGATCTTTATCGGTTTGAACCACGATGTCGAATATTCCATTCCCTTTGTCTCGCGATATTTTACTTGCCCGAGATTCGATCGTCGATATCACCATACCTAGTTCAATCTCGTTACCGGCAAGTACTCTTTACTCGTTCCGTAATGCCACATCCTCTGTGACCAACTCTTTAGTCACGTGCTTGCAAGCGATACAGAATGTGCTTTACCGAGTGGGCCCAGAGTATATCTCTCTGTCACATGGATGGACAAATCCCACTCTCGATACATGCAACCCAACAAGTACTTTCCGAAATACCTGAAAGACACCTTTATGATCACCCTGTTACGGCGTGACGGTTGATGCCCCCAAAGCATTCTTCCGGTACCAGGGAGCGGCATTATCTCATGGTCTAAGGATCGGAACATTTAACAATGGAAAGCTATGCAATATGAACTTTGTGACGTGATCGAATTGCCTAACTTAATTTGGGTCTGTCCATCATGTCATTCTCCTAATGACATGACCCCGTTATTAACCGACATCACATGTCCATGATTAGGAAACCTTAACCATCATTTAATCAACGAGCTAGCCAGATAGAGGCATTGCTAGGGACACGGTGTTGTTTATAAAACCACACATGTATTATGTTTCCGGTTAATACAATTATAGCATGGAGTATAAACATTTATCATGAACAAGAAATATGATAATAACAATTTATTATTGCCTCTAGGGCATATTTCCAACAGCTTCACTCCCAGCTCACCTTGTTTTCTTCTTGGTCTCTTTGTACTTCTCCATATTGTTTGTACTTCTGTCATGATGGCAGTGGTTGTAGCACTCTTTCTTCTACTTGATATCCTTTTGGACATCCTCATTCTACCACCAGGTGTCTTTAGGTTCGCATTTCTTTTTTTGGTCACTCCAAGCACCTCCCTAGCCACCCTTCGAATGCAAGTCGCCATTTTCACCCACATGCTATTCGCGTCTCCCTCTTCATTCCATGGTCCTCCTACAATCATCCTATCCTTAAAGATCTATTGCGCTTCCCCTTTGATCTTCCACCACTTTGTTCTCATGATCTTTGCTCATTTGTCCCAACGAACGTGTAAATGAACACGAAATCAGCCATCACTAGCTTATGTTGGACAACACACTCTCCAGGTATCACCTTACAATCTATACAAGCTCATCTATCCACTCTCCTGGTAAGGAGAAAATCAATTTGGCTGGAGTGCTGAGCACTACTATAGGTCACTAAATGGGATTGCCACTGCCACTGCATGTTTGAAAAAAATGATGTACGTCTTTCTTTTCTGAAATATAACCTGCTTATATTAGATTACCGTGGGAAAAAACTCTACCAAAAGATTACGTGGCACAGGATAAGGCAAGGGCATAAAATGTATTAAAAAACAAAACAACCCTTTGGGGATACGCATCTGCTGAGCCAGGCAAACATAAACACGTGTCTCGAATACAACACATGGGCTCGTACATGTCGAAGCATCCTCTCGAATGTCAAGTAGTGCGCCGCCTATCACAAACGAGCTGCAGGAAACGGTCGCCACTGACGAAGAAGAGAAACACTTGGACTTCGGCCTCTGATGGATCCATGCCATGGGATCAAGAGGTTGATGGTGCCACCATCGTTGTGGATGAGGCAAGACAGTTGTGTGGTGGAGGCTGCGAAGAGGTCGATGCCAAAGGAGTTGATAAAGACGCAATCACCGCCGACTAGCCAAAAAATGCCCTAAATTGGATAGACGCCTCCAATCTAGCGAGCAAGGCACACCAAGAAGGCCGTCGAAGGTTCATTGCCCTTGAGAACGGCAAAGCAGGCCTCCACAATGAAGGTTGAGGAGGGAAACAATGGCACTCCAACGGCCACATTGGCTAGAGAAGGCCTTGCTCTGGCGCAAGAGGTCGCCATGGAGTAACTCGTCGAAGAAAAAAACAGGCGGTGCCAAAAAACGACGAAGAAAAAATGCACTGCTTGCAAACTTACTAGCCCCAACGAGGAAGGAAGCAAAGCTGAAGCTTTAAAAAGAGCTCACTGGAGAAGAAACATAATAAGAACCAAATCCAGGGAACTGAGACTAAAAGCTGAGCAGGGATAGAGTAGTAAGGCTCTAGATCAAAGAGAACAAGTGAACCTTTCTTCCCCATCTCCCCATCTGCCAACATGATGGCAAGCAAAAGAAAGAAGAAAGAACAGCAATAGATCTCCGATCTAAAGCGGTGTCGATCGCAGCCCAATGTGTATGCTAAGATCTAGGACGTGAACCACCTCCAGTCACCGCCACTCCGGCCACCATGAATAGAGCGGGAGGGGAAGAAACGAGGAGGAGCAGGAGGCCAAGATTAGGATTATTGGAAGTAGAAAAGATGATTACATACATTGAAGATGATGGTTGGGCCTCCCTCCCTCATCTCTTCGGCCGTCGGAAAAGAGAGGAGAGAGGCCTGAGATGAGGAAGACGAGAAGGCGCTCTAGAGGAGACATGGAGAAGAAAAGCTGATGGAGAGAAAACCCATAAGGGGAAAAGTTATGGACTAATGTATGCCGTTTATCTCAAATACATCGTGTGTGACATTCATGCAACCAAAATATATATTACAGCTATACCTAGCATATTAAGTAACTAAAAATATTCAAGTGGCCACATAGAAATAATGCAATTGAAATTTTTATTTTTATTTTCCATTTGAAATCTAATGATTACTTATAGACCAGGATATCTATTTTTGAACGTATAGTGGGAGAAGATAAGCTGTACCCACACCTACTCTCCACCACTTTTCTCTTTATACTGTAAAGATCACGTAAAGGCTCATTCATACCAATTAGAGCATGTACAATGCTCCATCGTGGACTACTACCCAGGCTGCCAACTCGGTCCAGCACTGCCAGCTCAATGTAAACTAGTGCTTGCACAACCAAACTACTATCTGCAGAAGAACTAGATTCTCCCTTGACAAAAGCAACAAGGCGATGGTGGAGGCATGCGATGGGGGAAGTAGTTGCCCCGCTCGATTGGGAGATTCGGGACCACGCCACCCACCAAAACCTCGCACCCTCCTTCCCAAGCCCGTGAAGCAACAAAGGCAAGAAGGAGAGAAGGCGCGGAGGTGTGAAAGAGAGGAGAAGGCGTGCCCTACCTCCTCCTAAGCCCGTCGATGCAGCAGGTGCTCCACATAGATTCTTCTTGATTGTCTATTGTTCCCGCAAGGTATGAATGATCTCCCGTGCTTCCTCTTTGTCCAATCGATTTGATTCGATAAAGTAGCCTAAGGTTGGACTGATCCCCTTGCAAAATTGGATTACTTTGATTCGATTTGGTAAACTGGATTCCTTACAAGATCAAGATTGGATCCCCTTTGCTGTGATTTTGGATTGGTTAGTTCGATTTGGTGAAGTGAACTTGCTTGTTTGAGGAACCCCTACTTCCCCATTGCCTTCCTCCTCAAAACCCTGTGACAAATTCTTTTTAGGTATAGCATCCCAGCACCTTGAGGAATGTATCTAAAAAGTTTCACAACTTTTGGACCTCTAGATTTTTTCTATGAATTTCTGAAGTTTGGATCTCGCTCTAGTTCTACTAAGTTGTGCTTATGTTCTTTCTCTATTGTCAACTAAGAGAAGATTAAGAGAGAGAAGGTATTTGCCTCTTGTCCAATCGTGTCACAGAGAGAGAGAGAGAGAGAGAGAGAGAGAGAGAGAGAGAGAGCTTCTAAAGAGAGCAAAGAGAGTAGCAATAGTGCTCTCTCGGTTCATTGCTTTTGCTAACATAAGATTCATTGATTTGTATATGTCAGCTGAAAGCATTGTATTGTTAATAAGGGGATTTTTCTTGTTTTTAAATTTCGTCCTTTGCACTTGCAATGGATTATCGTCTCCTTGGCAGTTTCATGAACTTCCTTCAAGATCCAAATCATACAAATGTCACCTTTCCATCATCAACACATCCTGCCCATCTAGCCCATCAGCAGTTTGCTTTCCAATATCCTATATTCGCTACATAGCCACCACCACCTGCCAATCGCCACCCCTCCTCATTGATCTCTGACCCCAGGACCCCAAGTCCATCAGCCAACAAGCAAAACCGAGTCACGATTGATGTGGAAGCAGATGATGAAGAGAGACAAAGGTTGTTAGTATACAAAGGAGGAGGACATCAGATTGGTAAGCTCCCAAAGCTGATACGCCAAGGGATACTATCTTGCTGATGAGATCTATCTAAAGTTGGCTATTTTGTGAAGACCATACCTCTACCTCAAATAGAAAAGGATCGAATATTTTCACAGAAACAAGAAGGAGCAAGGAAGGATATTGAATGTGTATCTGGAGCTCTATGACAACGTTAAAAACTGTGGTCGAACCAACACGCCTTTGGGAACAAGCAGAAATTGGCCAAATAATGAGAGCTTGTGTCATATTGTACAATATCATAATCGAGGAGGACAAGAAGGACATGGAGTTACTGTTTGATTTGAACGAAGCTCTTGGATCTTCTATTGCTCTACCTCCGGCAATCAATAGCGGGGCTACACCTTCATTCGCTGATGTGATTAGAAGAAATGTTGAGGTACATGACTGGTTCATGCATAATCGGCTCAAGCGTGACATGGTAGAATATATTTGTGGAAAGTTTGGTGAAGATACAAATAGTTATTTTTAGTTTATATTTTCTTTGCAATGTGGAGTTTTGTACTCCATTTTGTGTATCTGAATGAAAGTTGAGAATAATTTGGCACTTTAATTAGTTACTTTGCTATTTCAATGTATACCTTAATTATAAAGTTCTTGTTTTAATATTTAAATAAGTGAGGCAGGGTTGAGTTGGAAAGTTGGGGAGAGAGAAAAAGTAGGATGACCTCACATGAAGTCGCTTGTATTGGGTAGATATTGTCAACAATAGTAGCCTCATTCCTCTTTATCTATGTGGATAACTAGGACTACGTCTTGCTATAGCTTTGGTTGAACATGCCCTTATAGTGCTCTTTTTATCCCACATGGCTGCTCTTACATAAAATTCACTATTTGTTTCCTCATCTACTTGAGGATCTAATGGTCCAGAATGTCTCTTTTTTGTACACTACTAGTCTTCTACAGCTTAATAATCCATGATAGCATGCACACATAAAATGTCTGGAATGGAATGAAAATGACTAGACCAGGCATTTTAGCACCCATTCTTAAATAAAAATTAGACTCTTTAACAATATTGAGCTATCAAAATTGGGAAAACATATATCTTCACATAATTTTTTTCATGTATGACAGAGGACTAAGTACTGCTAAAAGAAAGTCTCTGATGATATAGTGATATAGTCGTGTACTTAGTCCTTATCGAGTCAATAGAGAACGGAAGTAGTAATTCAACAACTCTAATATATAGTAAAAAGCTCACTCAGCTCCCAATATTTGGCGCATTGACTATATAACCACATGAGGTTTAAAAGATTGTAATCAATCTTGAATTATACCAAACCATTCAAATAACACAGGCGGATTTGGAGGGATAGTATTGTATACGAGCTCTATAACGTGGATTAGTTGTCAACATAGACTCGACATTAGCAAGGACCTCTAAAATATCATTGAGTAATCCTCTTCCTCCTCTCTTCTTTCCTCTCTCTATCTCTCTTCTCCACTTCAATCTCACTAGGCCTGACCTCCAGGTGTTTGATTTGGACTCTCCTAGCCTCTTCCACAAGTCACCACACGTCCAACCTAAGTATTGATCAACTCTTTTTTGTTTTATAAAATGTGTCTTATCCATTTTGGTTATATATATCTCCCCTTGTGTTTTATGAAATGTGTGTTATCCATAAAATATATATGCATGCTCTTGAAAACAAACTCATATAATTCAGTGCAGTACAGATTGAACTAACTGAAAAAATCATCATGGACGGGCATAGGTGCTGGCGTGTCACTACAAAGTCATCATTGACGAGTCTAGGCGTTGGCCCATCATTGATGACAAAGTTATCATGGACAGGCCATAACTCTCGTCTGTCACTGAAGACTTACCTATATAGGGTACAGGCGCAGGACTTGGCTTAAGCGCCGCACATTTTTTGAGCACCGTCGCTGCGTCTCCTCCTAGAGTGCTGCCGTGTCCCCTCCTTGAGCGTCGTCGCCACGTCCCCTCTCGAAGCACCACCGCCGCGTACCCTCCCCGAGGACGCAATGACCACGCTACCGCCTCCTTCGCTAGACCTCACCGTGCCGCCATCTCCTCCATGACAACTGTGGTGCCTCGAGGACCCGATGATCGCACCGCCCCTCCTTTCCCAAGACTTGTAGACTGCACCACCGCCCCTTGCTTTGCCCTAGACCATCATCCTCCTCCACCAACACCGAACCCTAGAAGGAAACCACCGCCCCTCCTTTGTGCTAGAAATTGTTAGGGTTTGAAATGTGATACTAGATTGTTAGGTTTTGAAATGTGATAATTAGGGTTCGCCTCCACCTCTGAATAGATAATGCTAACATGACTCACATAGTCACATTGTTGTTTTGTTTATTAGCAGTCACATATAAATAATTTTGTTTTATATGCTATACGTATTTACTTATTGATGTTATAATTTTCTATTACTGTCACTACCATAGAAACCCTCATCCATGATCCACATCAACAACGTATCCTTGTTCCATCAATGAAACTTAGCATTAATGATGGGCCAGAGGAAGAAGCCGTTGTTGATAAGTTCACCAAGTGCATGCGGGTGCTGCCAAAACTGTCAATGAAGAGTTAGAGGTAGAACCCATCGTTGATTACTCTTAATGATTGTCTACTTTGAGGCCCGTGGTTGATGGTTGTGATCATCAAAGACATCCAGCTGGCCCACCCGTTACTGAGAGTCATTAGCGATGGTTGTCATTTTGACCTATCACCGGGATGCCCCTCGAAAGTTGCACGGTGGAGGGGACATAGCACTACCCATATAAGTGCAAGACTACAACCCCTCCACACAACAAGGTGCTCTCTTGTCTTCCTCTTCCTTCCCCAAAAATCTAGCCGCTCTCTCGGGCCCATCATGTAATGGCCCCTGCAGGTAGCTCTTCTAGGAAGCGAAAGATGGAGGCGTTGCTATGCCTCTTGCTTTGCTGATCCGCATGGACAACCTGTGCATCAACTTGTGGCTCTCCTGCAACATGATGGATGCACCGGTGTTCTCCAACTATGGGGACACCGAGGACACCCGCCTCCTTGCCTTCCCCAATCCTGTGCAGTACTTCGGTGCCTACATTGTTCGATGTATCTTGCGGAAGAAGTTTCCATGGTTACACCATTTCATCTTTGAAGCTCACCATGAGCCGAGGTGTATCCTCTTCCAATGTGAGAACAAAGCATGCGTACTTCTTTAAAGTTGCTATGGTATCCTCTCTGATGTCGGACCATATGGACGAAGATCTCCTGCTGGGGAACTTGTAGTTTTTATTTTCCTCTTCGCATTATGTATTAGTCTAGTATTAGCAGATATGTAATGGAGGTATTTTAGTTTTTATTTTCCTCTTTGCATTAGAGGCCTTTTGTTATGTAATGAACTATGTTTTTCTTTTGTGTTTGAATCCATGATCTGCGTTTCTGTGCAAAGAACTGAACTCTGCACAACATAGTGCTTGATGAGTGATGAAACTTGTCATCGATGAGGGCTGTCCAGAGAGCTCGTCGTTCATAGGAAGAGTAGTGCGTGGGAAACTATCATCAACAATGGGCTACGGTTGGAGCCCATCGTTGATCTCTCTTAATTGCATGGGCGTCACGCAGTATACGAGGGAGTTGTGGCGGCGAGCAGCGGAGATTTTTAGAACACAAAGAGTCATGCTGGTTAACGAAGAGTCACTCTCGTGTCTTTTTATATATATCAGCACGTATGTCTTCCTACTCTTCATCGTCCTCTCTGCAACCGTGCATGCCCTCTGTTCTTCCTGCCCCTAAAGCTTTAGCCCTTACTCTCTTGTGCTCAATCGATTGCATTGCAATGGTAGCTGCGGGTAGCTCTTCCGGTGCTGGGAAGTGCCAGAGGGAGTCGCCTCCTCCATCGCCGGTCAAGCATGCGGGCTCTTCCAACAACTTGACGTGCACCTTTGCCGCGCGACGTTTCAAGCCATGAAATGTACTGGCTATGGGGAAACGGATGGCACCCTTTGTGCCTACACTGAACCCGTATGCTACTCCGACGGGGAAGTCGTCCGCTGTGTGCTTGCAAAGAAGTATTTGACAAGAAAGTTCAAGCTTGAAGAGTACGAGCCGAGGCGTTTCATCGTGTGTTACAAGGACAGGAGCGTTGTCAAGCGCCTCCATGCGGAGTGCATCAAGTGGGCGACAAACAGGTTAGCTTCTTTAGGGTCCATAAGGTGTACCCTCCGCTGCCAGAACCCCTTGACAAAGGTGTCCCATTGGAGAACCAACAAGAATAGTGGAAGGGCATTTCGATCCATTCAAGAGGTTCTGCAGGCCCAATTAAAAGGCTAATGTTAATTAACCTGATATGGGGTATTTTATCAACGAGGCAATATAACGTGTGGCATATAGGCTATTCTCATGTAACGAGGGGCATTTTAGCAATAGCACACGAAAAGTGGGGCATTTTATCAATTGCCATTTTTCAGTTAGTTTAGTCTCTTGCACTTCACTGGAAAAAGTTATCAACGACGAGTTTTGGAATCGGCCCGTCGTTGATCTTATCATCGGAAAAATCTAAAATTTATTTAGCACAGGAATCAAGGAGATGCCACAACCCTATTTTTCCCTATATAAGAGGGCACCTCCTGCACCGTCTCCCATTCCATCTCAAACTATACTCCTGCGCTTCTGCTTCCTCTTCATATAGTCCATCCATCTCCTTAAGCCCCTCTCGTGCTCCGTCAACCGGCACCCATCTGCTCTAGCGCCACTGACCATAGGAGGAGGAGGCGCATCTACCAGACGCTGGATGTATAGATCTGGGAGGATGCATGCCCACCAGACATCGGATCTACTGTTCCCCGACCACTTGGTGCTTCCCCCCTCCTCTCTGCTTCCCCTATGAGGGTAAAACCCTTAGTCCAATAAATTATTCCTTTACCACGGTCCTTGGTTGATTATGACAATGATGAAAAGTCCTGCTAATAAAATTGTTCACAGTGCAAGGGTTCAGGGTTCAGGGTAAGTTTAAAATTGCATTAACCCCAACTCTAAACCCTGCACCACTGAACCCTTGTCATGTGCGATTATTTGTATGGGCATTAAGAGGCATTCTTTCAAAATCCTTACCTCCTCCAATTTTATATTGTCTAGGGTTTTGGGTTTAAGGTGTTGTGTTTATATTTTATACCAATGATGAAGATGACCACATATGCAAATGTTCACGTAATGTGCAGTGAAACAGTTCTTGTAGAAACTGTTAAGGATTTTCTTAAATCCATAACTCGTTCTAAGAAATTGCTCTACTATACAAGTGTTATATCTTAGTGGCTATAGTCTTTCATCATCATCTGTAATTCACCTTGAATCGCTTATAGAATCGGTCAGGAGAAGGTTGTGCCACATAATGTGCTTGTAAATCATCTTCTCTATTTACTCTAAATTTGTGATTATTATGTTTCTGTAAATAGGCCAGGCTACTTCCCTTCATATCCATCACCTTTGTGATGTCGCAGTACAGTGTCACCAAAGATGACCCAACGGTGATGATGTTCTATTTCGGTGAAATTGCACAAGAAAAGTTGATGACGTATCCAATGCCTTCTGCGAGTGCACAAGATAGGTTTCCTCTATCCTAAGGAACCATGAGAGCCATGTAGACTTCAATCACCAGTGTGTCTAAGCTCTTGACCAGGTAAAACCTTTCAAACCTCTTTACTTCGTTTCGGATGATATTGAGTTTCTCACCTAATCCATGTACATTCTTTTTCAAGGTGATGGACAAAACACTTCCCACTGGATTGACTAACCTGCGTCGAAGAGAGCGCCTCTAGCTGATGGAATGATGGAATCATGGAATCATCCGCCAAATGTGGGAACAAGTCCTAGCCTCGATCCTCCTCTTGGATACGCATCTCTAGGCATCCTGGAATGCTTTATCCTATTCAACAGTAGTCATTCCCTTAGGCATGCTAGCTGACACCCAGTACACATTCATAGCTATGAGCCACAAGGTTACTTTTGTTTGCCATCTCGTAAAATGTGGTCCATTAAACAGACCCAGTTTTAGTGCAGCAGCAAAGCCAGTCATCTCTTACAGTCTGTCGTTGATCAAGGATTTGACCAGTCATTGATCTGCTATTTTGTTGTATTGTGTTATGCATTTTCTATAAGTTCCATTATGTTATGCATTTCATATAAGTTCTGTTATGCATTTCATATAATTTCTGTTATGCATTTTATGTAAGTTCTGTTATGCAATTTCAATAATTTCTGCTATGTTACGCATTTCATATAAGTTCTGTTATGCCTTTTACATAAGTTATGTTATGCATTTCATATAAGTTCTGTTATACATATTTTCTATAATTTTTTGATATTATTATGTTATGTTATGCATTTTCTATAAGTTCTGTTATATAAGTACAAATATTTTCTTAGTTCTTTTTTCTGAGAAGACCAATGGCATCCCAAGATTCTGGCTTGTCCTAGCCCCTTGCGCCCACCTCTACACAAGGATGTTCAAAGCAAGAACTGGGAACAAGATGCCTACTACAAGACTGGTCATCACAGAGGTGGACTAGACAACAAGGTACCCTTCGTAGCCCGTAGAAAAGGCGGCAAAGTTAAACTCTATGTGTTGGATTCTTGCACATATGAAGGTGTCCGTCCTTATAGATGACTGGACAAAAATACTTGATAGTGAACTTCACGATGTAATGGCAGAGCTATTTTAGTGGTTCGAAATCCCACAAGCAGATGTGGAGTGAGTTCGATGAGCTACGATGGTAATGATGCCCAAGGCTCATCAGAACTTCAGGAGCCGGCTGAACGTAAATTATGTTCAGAAAGGGTTCACTCTAGATTTTGAGCAACATCCTAATTTCACGCTAGAGGATTGGGCAGAGTTCGTGGTCTCAAATTCCACGGACTCATTCAAGGAGAAGAGTGTAAAGAACAAGGCCCTGTGCTCCAAGAATGTACACAACCACCTGCTAGGTAGTTGTGGGTAAACTTGCAAGAAGGCCAATTGGGAGATGGAGAACGCCACACTACGAGAGGCTTGGTTACTAGTTCCTTTTGAAGATATTGAGGGTCACAGCTGGTACTGGATCAGAGCTCACTCAAAGACTGACCAGGCTACAGGGTCTGTCACCTTCCCTACCTACGAAGTTGAGGACATGTCCCATTGTCTGCTATGATATCAAATCACCCTATGTCTCTTGTAATTAAAACCATTACTTCATGAGTGTTGAATTATATATCTTGTGGTTCTATTGCAGAGAGAATTGAGCTAGCAAGAATCTTCCGGAGACTCTGTCTAGAGTGAGAGGTGCAGAGATAACCTCACAAGGTGCCTGGGAAACTGGGAGAAATCGAGTTGCACGCGAGGCCTAGGGATTTCGGTTCCCTGCAGCGAAGGATTCCCCCAATCCGAAGAGGAGGCCTGCCGCAGGAAGAGAACCAAGCAGGAAGAGTGAGTGGAACAGATAAGGAGGGAGTGTTCGAGAGGAGGTGAGACATGAGATGAGAATGAGGTATGGAAGGGATGCACCCATATTTGGCAGTGTTGCGGCTCTTACCTCCCGTTCGGGCCAAAGGTAGCCCCACCAACATACGGAGTAGTCGCGCATCCGCCAATCGTACTTCTGAGGGGACAATGGGATCACATCCTCTTGACAACATCAGTGCAAGTTTGATTAGTTACACGAATGCTTCGAATACAACTTATTGGACATCTAAGCCAAATATTCTTTGTTTTGCAGATGCCAACGCAGTGCAAAATCGTAGTACCTTTGCCTGGCGGTGTTCTCGTGGTCATTACGCATGGGAGAGTGTTTCCATCTACTCCAGGGGCACATGTGCACAACATGATCATGCCGCCAAACATGGCACAATGTTAGGTCGATTATGTAGAGCCAACGTATGTCAATGTGAAGGTCCCCATTCACCCTGAAGATGATATCCTCATGGTAGGAGAGGCCTGGCACTCCCTTGCATCCCATATCTCGGATCCAGGCCAGTACTCCATCATTCCATTCACCGACAAACTTGATCACTGTGATGCTGTCATTTTCGCTGAGCCATGATGCTTTTGAGGAAGAGCTCGTGCCCACACAGAAGGAGGCTTCTTTCGAGGAGGAGCCCATGCTCGTGTTGGAGGAGCCCATGGCCTCGTGGAAGAAGGCCACATTGGAGGAGCCCATGCCCTACCCCCCCCTCCCAAAAGGGGCTGCTTTGAAGGAGCCTACGCTGAAGGATACCCAAGAGGTTTTTTTTATCAAAGTGTTATTAGGGCCTTATCATTTTTAGAAGAAAATTTTGCAAGCAACGCCGCCAATCAGTATTTCCCCTTGCCCCTGTAGCTTGAAGATACGTTCTCGGTCAACCATTGGTCGCAGACCAAGAATTGCAAAGTCTGTCTAATGGAGCTAAATGTTTGCATGACTACTATGTGGCACAGTCCAATAAGCTAGAACAAGACCAGAAGAAGAGTATTGAAGTCAGAGTGCAATATCGGTGGCAGTTTTTTTAAAAGAATTTGGATCAATTCGTTTCATTGTCAGTTTTGATGACTTGTTCAACCTATTCAACCTTGACCACCTCAACAATACACTTATGAGGTGTTGGACTGGCCGATCCTTGTCTAATGAACTATCAAATCATGAAAGACTGTCCAGAAACGATCAGAAAGTTTCTCACAGAGTTGTGGCTCGCCCAAAGGGACAATGAGTGCATACTCTTTCCCTACAACCCAGGGTAAGTTCTTTAGTATTGTCTAAATATGTTATTTTTGCCCTTAGGTGTATAGATCTAATTAATGAACATGATGACGTGTACACAGGGACCACTGGATCCTTCTGGTTGTCCTTATAACTTGAAACAAAGTATTTTACGTTGATTCCTTACCAAAAAAATGTGACCTCTCGGCGCTCCGAACATGCATCGACGGTGCTTTCGACGAGTATATTGCAAAAGGACAGCGTAGCAAGCCGAGATCAGCCAAGGAGCTCACCCACAACTTTGACTTTTCCTACAAACACCAATCCCAAGGATCCAACGCATGTGGGTGTTACGTTTGCACCCACAAGGTATACCCTCTATGAGCTTTACCGACTAGCCTATTGATAGTTATGTTTATTTTGCATGAAACTAATGTTCATCTAATTACAGGATTTTAGGATCGGAATAGAACCGGTCGACAAAAAGGAGCTACGCAGGATAAGAGGGGTCTTTGCTTATTTCCTCAATGCTAATGCAGTAAGCCCCATAGGTGATTTCAACCCCGACACCCCTCGTCTATAGTAGAGTAGTATCTATAAATTGAATTCAAATCTATTTTGAACAATCTGAGTTCATTTTTAATGCAATATGATTTTATGATGGTTTGTGATGGTTTTATATGTTCTATGATGCGACTGTATTGATATGTGTTGTGATGATGGTTTATGTGATGTGACCTGCTGTTTTAGAGGGCATAGTTAGCAAATCCTAAGGCTAGCCAAAAAAGATGAAAAACCTTGCCTGGTTTAAACAATCATCACTAATAGGTTACCCTACGCACCTGTCACTGATGATATGTTATCGTTGGTAGGTCATAGTAGGTGCCCGTTACTGATAACATATCATCAAAGGCGGGTTATGTTAGCCGCCCATCATTGATGACAATATTAACAGGGATGGGTTACGATGGCTACTCGTAACTGATGATAATGTCAATATTGACGGGTCACATTAGCTGCTTGTCACTGATGATGATGTCAACAGGGACGGGTTACGTTAATTAGCTGTTAGTCGCTAATGACAATGTCGACATTAATGGCCGCCCACAACTACTCAAGCCATCGCTGACCATTCATCACTGACATACCTAAAATCCGTTAGTGATGCAGGATTTTGCTCGTCAGTGATGTGAATTTCTGAAGTAATGTCTGTCTCCATCCATTATGGGTGCGTTTGGTTGAAGAGCAAGGATGGATGGGCTAGGATTATCCAGTTTTTCGTGGATTGAACCAGCCATATTTTTGTTTGGTTGGATTGATAGAATGAGTCAATCTTTTGTTTGGTTGGAGGGACGAAAGTTGGATGGGATGAGCCAATTTAACTTAATTATACTACTTAGTTTTTATTAAGAATGATTAATTATATACTAATGAACACACTAAATACCTATCAATACTAAACTAACTATAATATTCACTAATTAACAATAAAACATGTTAATTGTCCCTAATTATACACTAATCAACCCACTAATCATATATTAATCAACACACTAGCACTAATTTTACCATTGTAAATACTAATTAATAATAAAATATGCTAATTATTACTAATCATTTGATAATTATCATGAGTAAGTGAGGGTGGCAGCTCCATTCGGCCATTTTCACCGGCTCTTGCCATCCAGTATATTTAGAGAATATTCTCTTAGCCTGGCCACCCCATCCACTTCATCTAGCCACTCAAACATATGAATATCCCTCAAAACCAGGAATGGCCCCAACCCATCCAGAGATATCCCTCTAACCAAACACACCCTATAACGACGCGTGCTTAGAGGCCACGATTACTCGGCTATATAGTATATTTATGTGGTTGTGGTATGTATATCTGCGTATGTTTTTCTTGTAATTGAAAAAGAAGTACAACGTGGGGTTCACCGAGGATATAAGATGACAAGATAACAGTAGTTTTGAGCACTGCAAATTACTCTTAGCTTTCTTGTTCGGTTCTAGCCTTATGGGTAAGATCCACCAAAGCGGGTTAGCCTTAAACGCAATGTGGTATAGAGTAGTCCGAAGACTGTTCCCATCGGGGAATATGCCAACCATCTCTCTCCTAACATTTGTTCGTCTTCTATTTTGAGACGAACATTATGTACATCTCATTCACCATGCCGAAGGATGACTAAGACACCAAATAGAAGAGCATATATATAGGGGCGTTGATAAGAATGGTCTCGTGTAGTTTTCTGCAGGTTTGTCTTTGCTTGCTGGAATTTGGCATCTGGCCAAGATCTTCTCAATGCAGCCAACCATGAAGCTATATCCTAAGCTAAAAAGTTATATATCTTTAATATAATACCGGCCCCTAGGTGTGCATATATAAGTCTGTAGCTAATTAATCCGAGTCCTCTCCTCCATTATCTTTTTTTTAAAGGGTAGCTGATTAATCCAATGAGACCTGTTAGTAAATAATTTACACTCTGCACGTTTGTAGCATAGGCTGCCAGGATCTGATATGGCATTAGTTCCCTCGAGAAGATCGGACGACGTCATGTAACATGTTTGGGTAAATAAACAGTTGAAACAGGACAGTAATCGGCTGTTCGGCTTAATCGGGTGTTCATATGTACGTCGCAATGAGCTGTAGGAAAGTAGAAGAGACAAGACAACCTTGTACCTAGGAAACTACCATAACATTGACATGAATGTATTTTATTTTTGTGATGTCGGCACTGGCAGCATATCCTTTGCCGTGCATAGGAACCCTCGGATTTGGAATGGACGCTTGAGAACACATTGTGCGGTATTAATTCTAGAAGCAATTCTAAATTCCTCGCAAGTTATTCGCACGCATCTTCGGTTGATCACAGCTAGCAATCAAGCATGATATCAAACTTTTTGAAAGAAAGAAAAACATGGTTTCTCAAAAGAAGATGAACTTGTTTGCGCTGCTTAACCATTCAAATTCACTTAAATTAACACGAGAAGACAGAGACTGACAGGAACTAGCAAAAAGTACCTGCAGACTGGTTCGAATATTCCAAAAGTTCCTTTACAATACTTTTAAATTAATTTGGATCCTCTATTCTTTCTAATTTAATAGGTGAGATCAATTTATACTTCAACGTACGTATCTAGAGTATCACCATAAATCTTCGGGAGTACAATAGTTTAAGGGATAAAATCATAATTTCACATTATCGTGGCCCTCGTGCTGCCAACTCATCTCAGGCTTCCCCAGTCTCGGTGGTCCCTGGCGGCGTGGCTTGTGTTAAAAAAGGGCGATGTCTCAGATGTATACCACAAACATAAGTACATACAAATCGATCTGCTGTATTGATCTATTTTCTCCTTATACAACAAGTACGTGGTGGACAATACATGGCTGATAGGGGTGGCTCGATCTTCTCGGCGAGGAACCGTGGATAAGTGGTATGAATAGATGATCTCGCTAGCTGAACACCCGCGCCAATGCACGATCCCTCAACTCTTCGGAAAACACCCAAACAAACCGGTAGATGATCGTCGCGAGACCACGAGCAACGATCGCTAAGTCCCTATTCCCAACGGAATGACGGCTTGACCTTGATTTGCAGAACAAACACGATCGTCTAATTTTCTCTCAGCTATCCTCACATGAACGTTGGTTTGAAAGAACAAGCAATAGCTATATTTCAATTCTTATACATAAACTAGTCTAAGGCTAAAAGCCATGAGTACAGTAGTATATATAGATTCTAGGACGTGAACCCTAGTTGTTAGGGTCGAAATCCAACGTAACTCTAACTCCCCTAAGTTACAAGACTCTATTTGGAAAGTAACAGATACAACCTCTAACTTATTTTGATGACTATGGATGGGCCAAAAGAAATCTATGGATGGACATATACCGTTGGAAAGTACTCGGAGTTAGCTTTCCAACAAGTGCTTATTTGCCTAATTTGGAATTCGTATGAGGAAACCACGACTGTTTTAAATTCGGACCTCCTAGCTGATCTGAACCGAATCCGAACCAAGCCAAATCCTTTCCATCTTCTATTTCCTTGCCTTTTTCTCCCCAAATCCGTGTGGAACCAGATAAGAATGGCATTAGTAACCTTTAGATGGTTATAGTAATGTAAGGTTTCACCAATACTTGCCATATAAGCTCCGGATTCTTCAAGTATGTCAATTCTCATGTGTAGTCTGAGACAGCTCGTGCAACCTTTACTTCCGTGGCCATAACTTCCTCTTGGAAGCTCCAAATCGTGCACCGTTTGATTCCTTGGAAAGTAGACTTGATATACGTTCCAAATATATATGTAGACACTTGTGTCATCTGACTTGTGTCACAGTCCTTCCTCTCTCTCCTCGCGCTGGACGCCAGCATGTCTCATCTTCACTTTGGACTTGTATAGTTCAACAAGTGTCCTGCGCATATCATAGAAGTAAAGTAGTAGCTCCGTCTCTCGATATATAAAGTGCATAAGACAAGTGTTAATTGAATCCACTTGATAATATTTATCCATGAGGCTTAGCACTTCTTTCTAACAAAAATAGTCATCTTGATAAATACAAATGACCACTAATGTGCCCGCACCATCCTCCCTTTCTTGAAAACAAACCATTCTCGGTTTGTCGTATGCATGATGAATGCTATTATTCATTATCTTTCCCGCATCAATGGCAAACAACCATGTTGATCTACTCTCTATCGATCTATTATTTTCTCGTACAACAAGCATTCGACGACCAATTTATAGAACACAGCCGTAGCAGGTGTAGTAATCGATCTATTCCTTACTCGTCCCTCGTGATGAGCTTGCTCATGACATCCGGGTCATCAATTCATCATGCTGCAACTGGAGCTGTGTGATTCATGGAGGAGAACTGAGCCACATCTTTTGTCAGCCTGGTTCTATCGGAAGTCGGCAACAAGCCAATACGCCGTTGGTTCCGACTTGTGACGAGGAGGAGACGGTGGTGCATGCGTGATGGGGAGATGGTTGTGTGGTGTGCCCGATGGTGAGATCAATTAAGAAATTAGATTAGGGATCAAAATTAATAATACCTTTCATGGCAAGATAAAATGTCTAAACTACCCCCTCGATCAAATGTATGGCTAGATTTGGTTGGTATTCCTATATTTTCTCAAAGAGTACAGGGTGCGGTAAAAAAACCTCTATTCCAAGGGTTCTATCTAGGACACTGGACACCGTACCAACTCTTGGCATCTCTATCAATCTAGAGGAGGATATATATGCATCGTTGCATCTTGTTGGAGACACTTGATTGAACTCATCGCCACATCATCGATGGCCAGAATGACAGCTTGCAATCTTTACTTGGCTAGCTCTTCGTCGATAATGGCCAAGTGACTCCGCAAACTAGTTACTCATATAGAAGTGGTTACCCTAGCTAAACCCTAAAATCTCGAATGAGGAGTCTCCTTATACTGAAACACGTCACAATATACTACTAACTTTAGATTACAGATACCATCTCAGTGCATACATAGCAGTAACAGATTTGCTAATTCTCGATTGCCTAAAAATCTCGTAAATCTTAATCACCTAAATTTGCACATCACTTAGCTTAAAATTGTAGTATTAAAAGTGTGCAACTTTAATACAGAGTTAGTGTAATTTTTGGTTTGTATGTTATATATGGAGTGAGGTAAGGATAAAGATGGTTGGTTGTTGATCCGAAGATTTAAAATGTGATTGAGATGTAAGAGGTCTACATGCAATTTATAAATAGACATTCTCTAACAATAGTCCATCCAAAACTGAGGTATACAACACCTATAGAATGTCAATACAAACATTGAAACAAATCAAACATCCCCTTATCTCAAAGGGTGGCAATACTAATCCCACCCAACAATTCCACATTAATTAAGCATGCATGCCATTGTCACATAATTAATAGTTGCCACATATTAACTAATAATTTTCATTGTCTCATTTAAAAATTGTCAACTATATTACATATTAATTAATCACTTGCTTATTTTCTTTAAAAATTAGTCCTTCATCATGATCCTTGCATATGTAGTTAGATCCATCCTCTACATCGTCACCATCTTCTTCTTCTTCTTCTTCTTCTTCTTCTTCTTCTTCTTCTTCTTCTTCTTCTTCTTCTTCTTTTTCTTCTTCTTCTTGCTCCTTGTCGTCATAGTTGTTGTAGTCATCCTTGTCCATAACATTATCGATTCCAACAATACTTCTTTTTCTTCAATATCCAGCACATTGCATGTCCATAGGCCAAAATCCTCTTCCTTAATGTGTGAATTACTGAGCCAATAACATTTAAATAGTGGGATCTTGAAACGTACATAGTCAAGCTCTCATATCTCCTCTGTGTACTAATAGTAAGGCGCTTTCCTTCTAGCTATATTGAGAGCATCAATGTGCACACTGTTGTTCTGGTATATGCTATTCTCATCCTGAGCTTTAGTATAAAATGTGTACCCATTAATGTCATATCCTTGCCATGTCACAATGTTAAATGCAAACTCTCCTGCCAACCATGGTAGCAGAGCATCGCTTGATGAGCTCTTGGTGAGTAGGTCCTTGAACCATTTGTTGAACTGTGAGTTGTGCTGGTTCGTGATCCAAATATCGGATCGTGACAAATTCTCTTGCTTACGAGGACACTAGAAAAATGTGTTACAATACCATCAAAATAGGCTTGCTTAAACACGTCCCTTTGTGGAGTATTGTTTTCTTCCTAAGGGTGCCGACATTTTCAAGCTTTGTCTCATGGTGAGAGCGAGGCATGCCTATGGGCTTGACCTAGGGCATGTAGTCCACACAGAACTTAATGACCTCTTCGGTAGCATAATCTTCAACAATGCTCCCCTCCGACCCGGATCAATTTCGTACGTGACTTGAGGACTCCCATGTACCTCTCGTAGGGGTACATGCTATGTAGGAAGACTGCCCTTGTCATCTTTATCTCTCTCACGAGGTAAATTGGGAGATGGACCATGATATCAAAAAACGATGGAGGGCAATACAACTCTAGCTCACAAAGAGTCTCAACCAACTCTATTTGGAGTGTGTCTAGTGCTTGAGGATTGATGGCCTTTAGTGAAACTATGTTAAAGAAATAACAAAGCTTTAAGATCGTCTATTGAACCGTGGGTGGAGAAATACTCTAATTGCAATAGGTAGAAGATGTATCATCAGCATATGACAATCATGGGTCTTCATACCGATTAATTTCAGACCTTTCATTGAAACAAGTTTCAAGATGTTTGAGGAGTAACCGGAAGGAACTTTCATACCATGTAAGTTTGAGTATAAATTTGTTCCCTCCGCTTTGGACAGAGCATAATAAGCAGGGGGCTGAACATTCGTCCCTTTTCAGTCTGGTGTGGTGCTAGCTCAAGTCTTATTCACACCATCCTTTGTTTTGTCAGGAATGTTGAGCAACAAACTGATCAAGCTTTCACATACATTTTTCTCAACATGCATCACATCGACGTAGTGGCGAACTTCTAAGTCCTTCCAATATGGTAACTCCCAAAATATTGATTTCTTTGTCCATATGTCCTTATTCAATTTATGTCCATCTCCAAATTGAACATCTATATCCTTGACCATGGCATAGACTTATTTGCCGCTCTTAGGCTTTGGAATAGGACCTTGCTCTATTTTCTTGTCGAATTTGGATGTCATCTTGCGGTATGGGTGATCTCTGTTCAGGAACCTTTGGTGATGTATGTATACGGTTTTATGCTACTTGCTAAGCCAAAAATTCATCGTGTCATCTCCGCAAGGAGCACAGGCTTTTTCTACTTTTATAGTATGGCCAGATAGGTTTTCGTACGTAGGGTAGCCATTGATGGTTAAAAATAGCAAGCCATGTAATGTGAAGTTCTCTATCTTTTCCACATCCCATACCTCGACCCCTTCCTTCTATAATTTGCATATCTTCCATCAATGGTGCTAGGTACACATCAGTATCGTTCCCCGGTTGCCTAGGCCCTTGGATAAGGGCTGATATCATAATGTACTTTCGATTCATACACATGCAGGGAGGAAGGCTATATATACTAAGGAACATGGGCCAAGTGCTGTGTCGACTACTGAAGTTACCAAATAGATTCATTCCATCTGTACTCAGTGCAAACGTTACATTCCTAGGGTCCATAGCGAAGATATTTCTCAATTGGATGGCATCAGCAGGATGTCTTAGCAGTTCATCTTTCTTACGCTTGTCAACGTGCCAACGCAAAATGTTTGCATCCCTCTGATTTGCAAACAAATGCTTCAATTAGGGAAATTATAGGGAGACACCACATGACCTTAGCTGGAACCCCTTTCATCACCTCGTTTCCCTCCATGTGATAATCTTAATTCTTATGCTTCTTGTATCTTGATGCGTGAGAGCCCTAGTTTTAGGGTTAACCGTAAGCGGCGTGAGGTGGAAGCTCGATCAACTCGCGCTGCTGAGTTGACCTAACTCTACCGAGGAACGTCGAAAGTTAGAGAGTGAGGAGGGAATTTGATGTGCATTCACATTTCACCCGCATCACGCATGGCATATAGTATTCGTACATGGTAAATACAATTGAAATTGAACTTTACTGATTAAAAGAATAATACAATGTCATGATACAATTTGGTTACAAATGATTAAATAAAGAAGAAAAGAAAAGTACATGTTGGAATATTCTACCTATGCATCTGCTAAACCTAATCCTTGGACCTTCGGATCTTCAAAGTCTTCAAGTCTTGAATCACCGAAGAACACCGAGAGTTGGAGGGGGGAGGGGGGGAATTCTCGAAAATATTGGCGGTCATCCGAGGTCATCGAGTATGGAAACTCGAGACCGATGGAATCCTGCCGTTGCTGTAGGAGGCAAAGGTTTTTGGAATCGAGATTTTTGAAAACGGTATTTGAAATATGAGGTTCCATCGGCACAGTTCCGCCGACATCCACAGGGTTAGCTGCGGGGGCAAAATAGTGCCGATGACCTAAATCATTTTTAGTTTTGAAAATAGTTTCATAAAACAATTTTAATTTCAAAAACGTCCGAGGCCACATGGCTAAGACTCTCAATGGACAATGCTGTTATACTGGTAATAGGGAGGAAAGAGGAGAGGTAATATATATATATATATATATATATATATATATTATTTATCCTACACAACAATGCCTCCATAGTTTTGTTTTGGAAAAGAAAATTATTCTCCAAAGTGAAGGATTAAATAAGGCAACCATCCGAAGACAACAATTCTATCAAAATGGTCACCCAACAGTCCATTCTCTTAGCAAGTAAGGCAATCCATGAGATATTTAGCTAAACCAAAAATATCCAACCGAGCAAGGCAACCAGGGAACCATATTTATCCACCGAAGGAAATCATTCCAGTAGCTGCAAGAAGTAACCATAGCTAATTCCTTTAGCTTAGGCTACAAGGAAAGCAAGAACCAGTCCACGTAATCTAGAGGAGTAACCAGGAGGTGGCAGTTTCACTGAGAGGGTCATGCATAGCTCGGTAGAGGTAGAAGCAAGCTGAGATAAACCCCAGCAATAGCAGCCCAATAGTGCCATTGCCATCGAACTTCAGCACACTACACCATCACTTCCAGAGCTAGCCGAGAGCTATAGCATAGTAGCAGCCATCACATAGAAGCTTGAGGAATAGGAGGCCACCACAAAGGAACATCCAAAACCAGGGCTTGAAGAGCAATCAGCGCATCAAGAGGAAAAAGGATTATAGAGGAGGAGCTCAAGGTCATACCAGGAGTAGCCAAGCCTTACCTCTGTGGCGCTCAATACAAGGTAAAACCCATCGAAAAAGCATTCAACCCTATAAGTATGTACATGCATTTTAGCATGTTAATAGGGACCCTCAGAATCCAATTGTCACCACAGAAGTTTTGAAAGAGGTTTTAGTAATATCTATTCTCATCAACTGACATCACACAATTCTCAAACAAAACTTCAGATTTTGTTAGATTCATCATCGGGTTTTCTCTTTAGGCAACTAGAGTGTAGATCTCTGTTCTTATCAGATTTCTCAGCACCTTTTCTCTAGTCCTTTATCAGAAGATCATCACGGAAGTTAAGGCAACCTATTAGGCAGCAGAGTGGCATCTGTTCTTATCCAAAGTTACCATTCTCAAACACTTTTTAGATAAAGCATAATGGCAACAACAAATCAGATCAAGTGTAGTTCTGTTCCTTAATTCAATTAATTGGCACTTGTGCACAAAATCAAGTATAACAGTCATTTCTAAGCCATTAGCCAGCATAGTTTATCACCAAGCATAGCACCAGAGGCAGTGAGAACACTTGCACGAGAGCTAGGGGAACATCAGAGTAAGCGCAACAATTGGATCACCTAATATCCAATCGCACTTAAGCAAAAGTTTAAATCATACAGATCACAAAGAGGCAATCATCAAATCTGGACCGTTCTAATTAGAAACTCTAGAACAAATTGGGGAAATGGAAAATTGAGGAATGGGGAGAGGAATCGGGTAGGAACTTACCTGGGCACGGCACCGCGGTTGTGGCGGCGGCCAACTCCGCCACCGTCCGGCGGTGACGGCCGTGAGCGGGGCGACGCCGAGTGAGGCAGTGAACCAAGGCTACCGACAGGGGGACGACGTGACCGTGGCGGTACCGGCGGGCCAAGGAGGTGGCACAGTGCTAGGCGTGAGGCGGCGCCGAGGGGAGTACCAGGGTCGGCGCCGAGGTGGGACGAAGTCGGGGCGGCGGAGAGGAGCGCCGAAGCCGAACTCTAGCAACCCGAGCCGAGCCATAGGCTCGTGGCAGCGGCAAAGCACCGAGGCGGTGGCGACGATCGAAGGGCCGAGAGGCTGAGGCGGCAACGGGATAGGGGAGGCGGAGGAGACCAAGGGCCGGACCCGAGGCACCGGACCAAGGCCAAGGGCGGCGGCGCATGGGGCAGCTGAGAGAGGAAAAGAGGCAAGAAGAAAAGGGGATTAGCCCCTATGCGTGTGTGGGTGAGGCCGGGGAGAGTATAGAATAGAAGGGAAAAAAAGAAGTGGATGAAAAATGATGATGATATAATAATAAGAATAAAGGAAATTTCTGAAATAAATTAATCCTATTTTTTTTTATTTCTTAAAATAAGGAATGAAGTCAAAATAAGTCTATTCTTCTCTGTTTTAAAGAAAAATGAATATGTACACATGTATATATGTAAGAAGTAAATTGAAATTGAGAATTTCTTAAGTTAAAACATTTACCTCTTAAAAGAAAATTGAATTGGATAAAGTAATAAGTTAAGTCTAACTAAATTGAGTATATCTTCTTTGGGAAAGAGAATTTTAACCTAATTTAGTTCTTAAGTAAATTGATACAAATGAAGAGGTTAATTGAACTAATTGAATTCTATGTGAATCTTAACATAATTGAAGCTTAATTATTCTTAGATAATGCCAAAATCCCTAGAAGAATACTTTAAAATAAATTTATGTTTAGAAATCTCTGAAAATATTAGTAGGGAAATTCTCGCATGCATAATGCCATGTCATCCGCATTCATATTTGAAATTTTCTGGATAAGTCCTTATCGGACTTTATTTGCCTCTTATCAGAAACCGGAGTTCAGCGAGTCGACCAGTCGAACTCCACTATTTATCCGTCACCAGGCAAGTCCAGTTTCTTGTTCATATCCGTTGAGAACATTTTTCAAAACTTCCCTCTTGGCTACAACATGCACAAAATCTATTTTCTAAAGATGAATCAACTGTTGTTTTGTTTTGGATCGCCGGTTCTTGGGCGATAGCATGGTGGGTGGTGAAATCCTGGTATGGGTGCCGGATGGCACATTGGGAAGGTGGATTTCATCACACGGGTTTGTTTCATATAAGGTTAATGCAACCAATGATCGATTGTGTTCAAGGGCCGTAGTGATCGCGTATACCACATACCCTGTATGGGCGGGGCTGAGCCGAAGTACCTTTGCCCTAGGTTCATACTCCCCTGGGAATGCAAGACCTCGGTAGTGGGATCGGCTACCGGGAAGGTGGTTTGGCCATAGGTCTGCCCACAGTTGTTGATGTGGCATTGGTTGTAGGGCTGCCCACATTTTATTCAAGTGGTATTGGTCACCGGGCTAGCTACATCTTATTTGAACAAGTGGTATTGGTCGCCGGGCTAGCCACATCATTTTTGAAAAGGTGGTATTGACCGTTGGGTTAGCCACAATTGAATTGGGGACCGGTAGTCCTGCATGAACTACGACGCGGAGTATGACCGAGCGGGCGTCGAAAAGGCTTTGTGATCGGGGGAATGTGAATGAGCCTTGCAAACTCAGACACATGACCAGGTTCGTTTGTGGGTACAGTTGCGCACCTCTGCAGAGTGTATAGAATTGTGGCATTGTCACTCCGTGTTCCCGGTTGGAACTGCGAACCCGGCAAGAAAGGGATTCATCGGGAATCCTAGCAGCTTGTGAAACAGGAGATCATTAGTCTTCTAAACTAAAACTTGACTCTCTTATCTTACAAAACTTGCATTGCTTTCGAGAGCATTGCTGTTCTCAGTAGCTAGTGCATCAAACACCTCTTTGTTATTCCTGGACTTGTTGAGTACCTTCTGTACTCATCCCTCTATCTTAATTCCTTTGATTAGACCGTGAGCCGACGGCAGAGCAGGAGATCGTCTACGTCGAGATCGACGGAGCAGAGGAGCTGACACCAACAAAAGAAGAAGAAGGCGTGGACTACTGCTACGACTACCGCGACGACAACGCAACCGAGTAGAAGTAATAGGTCGGGTAGATGAGAGTTGTAGAAAGTCTTTTGCTGTAACCAGTTGGAAACGGTTTTAAATTTCCCGTACTTTTAGGAAACAGTTGTAATACTTTATGTTGTATTTTGAGTTTGTAAATTAAGTTTGTAATAGTTGGACCACTGCAATGCTTCTGTCATGCTACTCTGTGTGATATGTACAGTCGAGAAGTCACTTCGTCTGTGCGTATCGCCGCATGATGGCTTGTACATCGGACATATATGCAAGTCTTTGTACTCTTTACGGGATAGGATATAGTCGTTTGGACATGTGTGTATCCTTATAATTTCCATTCCCAAGGGACAAAGCACCTTCTTGACTTCATATATGCTATTGGGTATATGGTTTCCATTCGGTAGCATGTCTTGTAAGAGAGATAAAATCTTCGTGAAACCTTTGTTGGACCACTTATTGCTTTATTCAATTAGAGAATTTCAAGGACAGATGACAACTTCGTGTATTTGGACTTGTATCCATCATACAATGGTTTCTCCGAGTCCTCCATCAAACTCAAGAATTTATCATACTCTTTCCTCTTGAGATCATTGCCTTCTACATCTCACAACATCTGCCCTATATCCATATCATCCACGTCATTGTCCGAGTCCTCATTAGATCTAGGATCGACATCGCCTTCCTTTATAATCCGTTCATGATCGTTGGCTTCATCACCTTCCTGTATAACCTATTCTTCACCATGATTGGTCCAACGAGTGTAATCCTCCACAAACCCCAACAAATCAAGTGCCCTTGGACCTGACCTGTGTTCTTCCACATCTCTTGTCCTTGCAGTGAATACATGGACATGACACAAAGCCCCTAGACTTGATCTCAAAATGTAGTCCTTCGTGGCCCTCATAAATTGAGATACACCATTCAAGTACTCTTAAGACACACAGTTACCGTACATCTAGTTTCACTCCATCGACATAGTTGACTCATATAATTAAAAAGCAATTAATGACACAAAATAATGAAGAAGCTAGCATAGCAAACTATTATATGTTATACAGATCTAAATTACCTATACATAACTTGTAACCAAAACAAGCAATTAATTAAACTCAGTTTTGTTAGATCAGTGGCTTCTGACGGGTGAATGTCGATTTTAAAATTTTATTCTAAAAACAAGAATACAATGCAAAGTATTCTAATCAGAGAATGCGGCGGAAAATCATTGACAAAAGCAATCAAAGTCAGTGAAGCTCAAACCAGACAAATCGAATGTTCCGGAGTTGAAATATCGGAAGTTCCAAAGTGACCCTATTTCTAAACTCTCTAAAAAAATCGGAGCTTTCGACTTCCAGATCAGAATTTCTGATGTGGATCGGAACTTCTGGAGCAAGGAAATCGGAGCTTCCGATATTGGCAAAAACAGCAGACTATCGCATGGAAAAACATTCACAGATTTTAATCTATCCAATAGAATTGAACAAAATTTCGCACAGTGGTAGACAAGGGACTTATGAAGCTATTCCAATTGGAATCATATCAAAGTCTTGTTTGTGCTAAGAGAAAAAGAAAATTTGCTATCTGCTGTTTTCTACCTTCAAAAATCAGCCTAGCTAATAAGATAAACGAAAATCAAAACCTTCATTCCTAGGACCTTGTGAGGTATGTTGATAAGGAATTAACACGAAATCATCTCACATATCCTAGCAACATATTCCAAACCCCAAAAGACAAGATTGAAACCACAAAGAGAATCAAAATTGAAAACCCCAAGAACTTGTCTTTCCTCCAATATAGATCTGAAATCAAGATGAGAATGAGAGATTCTTCGGGTATATTAGGATGAAATTAACATGAACATGATCTTACATCACTAGCTTGCCATATCTAAGAGGTCTCAAAGGCAAGAAAATGAAAATCCAAAGAGAGAGAAAGAGAGAAACTCAAGAACACGTACTCTCTTCTTGGAACTCTTCTTGTATTGATTTCCTTGATGTTTTAGAAGTCTCTCAACTTAGGCCAAAACTCTCTTGAGCAGCTCTTACAAAGGATTGTCAAAAAGTGAGGGTTTCAAAAATCCACCATCTCCTATTTATAGTGGAAGGGACATACCCTATCCACTTGGGCCTTAAAGCCCACTTAAGGGCACAGGGCACTCAGCACACATCCCAAAGCGTCTAAGCCACCTATCCACCCTCAAACCTTCCTACCACCGCAAGCCTCACCCTAAACCGCATCGTTGGCCATCGCCGCGATTTCTTTGATTTTGCTTCGGTGGGATCCGCACTTGTACAAAAGTGCCCTCACACCAACTTGGTCCTCATGTCTTGTCTCCGACTTTGCCTTGTCCGCAAAGGCTCCGTCTTGAGCCGCCCGATGTCGTCGCCACCACCTTGATCGCATATCCGCCTTCCAGGTGTCATGCCGATCCTCGTGACCGAACCACCGTCGAACTCATTAA
This sequence comes from Stipa capillata, assembly GCA_019208055.1. Classification (NCBI taxonomy): domain Eukaryota; kingdom Viridiplantae; phylum Streptophyta; class Magnoliopsida; order Poales; family Poaceae; genus Stipa; species Stipa capillata. Next base: position 60,038 of record JAGXJF010005397.1, read on the forward strand.
CCCTGCACACTAGTAGACAAGCAAACTGGTTGTGAGCACAAGTTTCCTACTTGACCCAAGTTAGTCGAGAAAACAATTCCATCAATTTTTCAGGAGACAAATTGACCAAACTCTAATTCATCAGAAAGCACGTGGACAAAATATTTTCACTATCGGAACATCCGGTTCCTGGATCAGAAACTCCGGTTCTCCCAAACACGATATGAAAATCAAGTATAGAAGCTGAACTCGGTCACTCCAGAAATGAAAGTCGGAGCCTCCGACTTCAGTTCTGACTCCACACAGTCGAGTCCAGAGCCTGAACTCAGAGCCTCCGGAAATGGAAGTTGGAGCCTCCGACTTCAGGCTCAGACATTCTGATTTTAACAAAGGAACTATCCGGTTCGCATAGACCTCGAAGCTTCCAGAAAAAACTTGGAACTTCTAGAGATGAAGGTCCGAACCTCCGAAATCAACCTCTGAACATCCGAAACACATCGGACTTACCGATCATTAAATCGGAGACTCCGGTTTTACAAGAGAGCTAAAAACATAGTCGAGATCGGAAGTTCTTAGAATGCCGGAACATCCGATATACATATTTCAAACATGAACGTTGAATTCTTACAACCTAACATTCAACTCCAATAACAAACTCTGTGGGAAATTATTCATCATCTGAAACCTAGAGAAGCAGTACAACTCCATCTAGGTTATACAAGCTTAATTTTTAACCATGTGATACCTAGCTCTTCCAAAACAATCTTCTTGATGCATATTTACATGTCATTAGCCAATCACATTAATTATCAATACCTTTGTTTTACCTTCTCCCCTCTCTGTCAACTAATTCCCTCCAATTCTCCCAAATAAAACCACAAACCCTAGCCACAAAGCAATAATTAGAACAAATAAAACAATTACTAACCTTAGACCACCAAGAAGTAGTAGATGTACACAAAAATCATAGGATTGTTCAGAAATCACCAACAAATCACCAAAAAATCACCTAGCCACAGCCAACCACTCTAATAGACTTGGATTTGGAAAACAAATTTGGGTCAGGCAGATCTTTATTTAGGGTAGAACTCATCACTGACGGGTAATTAATTTGAACCGTTAGTGATAACATCTCAAACAGGCATGGGAAAGTAATCGTCTGAGATAACAAAACTCATCACAGACGGGTAAATATCTCACCTGTCTGTGATGTGTTATCTCTAACAGTTGGGATAAAAACTATCAGTGATGACTTCTCATCACTATCGGTTTTCACCTCTAGCCTCGTTACTAAAGGTTTTCACCTCTAAGCCTCGTTACTGACGGTTTTCACCTCTAGCCTCATTACTGACGTTTTTTCGCAAACACCAGTCTGAGATATCTTATCTCTTATCTCAGACTGGTTGATGCCACCTGTCAGTGATGGGCCATGAAAGGGATCCGACCTGTTGATGGGTTGAACGCATCCTCGTCGGATCTGTTCTTTTAGGTGAATCCAACAACAGCATGCGTGGTCCTTTTTCAGTACCCAAGTAGTTTGTCTCGCCAAAATTGCATAAGAAAAGGAGTGCCAGTGTCCACTGTAGTCTAGAAAGTGAAATTTTGATATTGTATTTGAAAATCAAAAAAGTGATTCGATAAGGTAATGACGAGAGTAACCTACCTTCAAACAATAGGGACAAAAACGTATCTTCTTGAAAATATTTTCTTAGCTTTTATCACTACAAGAAAAAATAGATTTAGGCACCAGCTATTTTTTCACCAAGCAATTTGGTAGCTAGATATTTATGAATTGTCACCAACGTCGTAGGAGATTGTTTACCATAGGCCTGTGTACGTTTCGGAGACAAACTAGTTCAAAAGGTGCAGATAGGTACTCTGAACTTGGTGATTAGTCGTGTGAGGGCCCTATAGCTACCCGGGACTAAATTGCAAAATAGATCATATCTGCACCCACCCCCAATTCGAGACAAACACGAACTGAGAGCAACTACACACAACGCGCGGTGTCAGCGCCCTTGTGGTGGTAGCAGAGCAATCGCCCGCTGCAAGACTGTGGCTGAGGAGCAATTGGCGGGGCGGCGGCGGAGGAGTAGTCAACAAGGTAGCGGCAGCGGCAACAGCGATCACACACAGAGCAATTTGCGGCAGCGACTGATTTACGAGTGAGTGATTTGATTTGTTGTTTTACTGCATTTGAGTGATTTGACGAATTTTGAAAGTCTCAACCTGATTTATCTTCAATTTAAAGTGAGATTGAGTTGCATTGCTAGATGTGAGTGCTAGGATTTTATGAACGTGGCTTGTTTCTGTACGACATTAAATTTTGATAGCTCCATTAGCTGTTACCAATTAGTTGTTACCAACTAGCTAGCCTGCTCGCACTTGCTCCTCTCATCTCTTGTTATGTTTTAACACATGTATTTTAATTGCAGCATCCTGTAGTCCCTCTTTTTATTGACTTTGATTTGCAGGCAAGTAGTAGTTCAATGGATCAGGTTTTGGCATCAGGTTTTCAAGTAGTAGCTACGAATAAAGATTTGGCAACCAAAAACATAATTTATCACATGTATCGTTTACCAAATCTTCTTCAATTCTTGCTGCAGTTAGTTTCATTAACGTATTGATCGATGCATTGTACGTGCTTTAGTTCACATTTAGCTGCATGTATTTTTTCTAGAGAACTTTTAGCTGTAATATGCACATGTTCTTGAATCTTGAGGAAGACCTATACCTGTTTTCCCTTCTACTTTGAATTAGATCAAATTATTAAGAAGGTCGTTTGCAATGTAGCATGTGACTAAGAACTCTTCCCGTTCATCTTGGATTGCAATGTAGCATGTCACGTTAAAGTGCTTGTGCAGGGCTCACATTATGGATAGGAGTTGTATGGGGTTGCCTGATAGGTTCTCTCGAGAGTATATTTCAGGGGTGAATGCATTCATCGAATTTGCTTGTCAACACAACACCGGCAATGATATGATGCTTTGTCCTTGCCAATCCTGTATGAATTTAAGTCAGAAGAGTGTTAGTCAAGTTTGAACTCATTTGTTGCTTTATGGTATACAAATATCATATACAAAATGGCTATTCCACGGGGAACAAGTGACTGAGGATGAAGATGAAGTTGATGAGCCCCTTGAGGATGAAGATGACCCTGATGATTTTGATGGCTTTGATATGATCCAAGATCTACTAGGAGACATCCATAGCCTCATCTAGGATTGAAGAGCAAGAAAACCAAGGTATTGCTGGAGGTAGCAGTAGTGAATCCAATGCAGTGGCATATAGATTTGATCAGTTACTGAGAAGTCCGCAAACTGAGCTATACCCTGGCTGCAAAGTTCACTCAAAGTTATCCTTTGTTCTGAAGTTGATACACCTGAAAGTTTAAACCATTGGAGTAACAAATCATTTGACATGCTGCTCAAACTTCTGAAAGAGGCTTTGCCAACAGGTGACTCGCTCCCAGGCACATACTACGAAGCAATAAAAAATGTTGAGAGATCTAGGGCTGGGTTATGAAAGTATAGATGCATGCATTAATGACTGTGTGTTATTCTGGAAGGAACATGAAGACAAGGACAAGTGCCTTGTATGCAAGGTATCAAGGTGGAAGACACAAAAAGGAAAGGGTAAGCGAGTACCTCAAAAAGTTCTATGATACTTTCCGTTGATTCCTAGGTTACAACGATTGTTCATGAACAAGGAAATAGCTTCAGATTTGCGATATCATAGTGATAAGCATGTTGTTGAGGAAAATGTGTTGAGACATCTAGCAGATAGCGAAGCTTGGAAACATATGGATAGGAAATACCCATGGCTTGCCCAAGACCCTCGCCATCTACGGCTTGCACTTGCTACTGATGATTTCAATCCATTTGGAATTATAAGTAGCTCATATAATGTGTGGCCTGTTATTATAGTTGTGTATAACTTGCCTCCATGGAGAAACATGAAAGAGCCCTTCCTATTGATGACCTTGTTGATTCCTGGGAAGAAAGCACCTAGAAGGGACATTGATGTGTACTTGAGGCCAGTGGTTGAAGAACTAAAGCAACTCTTTAATACCGGGGTCATTACCTATGATGCCTCTACCAGAGATACTTTTGACATGCGTGCGGTGTTGCTATGCACTATTCATGAACTTCCTGCATTAGGTTCAGTACTTGGGTATGTTACAATGGGCTACAAGGCATGCCCTGTTTGCCTAGATGGTACGTACTCACAACCACTTAGAAGCAAGATTGGTTTCTTGGGTCATAGGAGGTACTTGCCTATTCGCCATAAGTGGTGAAAAAGTAAGTCATTTAATGGTAAACACGAGACAGAGTTACATCCAAATCAATTATCAGGAAATCAAATATTTGCACTGCTACAGAAGTTAGACCATCTCCAAGGTTTCAAGTATGGAAAGCATTCTGGAAATAAGAAAAGAAAGGCTTCAGAAGCGGACAACCCATGGAAGAATTTCACCAAGATGAGCATCTTGTTTGAGCTACCATACTGGAAGGAACTGAAGCTGCTACATAATCTTGATGTCATGCACATCGAAAAGAACATTTGTGAGAGCTTATTTGGAACTTTGTTGAACATAGATGGTAAGACCAAAAACATGCTTAAGGCCCGCATGGACTTGGAAGACATGAAAATTCGAAAGGAGCTACACTTGGAACATAGGGGCAATAGTGTGGTAAAACCTCATGCATGTTACACACTGTCCCGAGAGAGAAACATGAGTTTTTTCGATTCGTAGAAGCAATTTGATTTCCTGATGGATTTGCTGCAAATATATCAAAAGGTGTGAGCTATAAAGAGGGCAAGATAATTGGGTTGAAGACACATGACTACCACATTCTTCTCCAGAGAATAATTCCAATTGGAATGCAAGGTTTTTCGGACAAAGGTACATGTGATGCACTACTACAATTGGGTATCTTTTTTAGGCAATTATGTTCCAAGACACTAAAGCTTGATGTCTTGGATAAATTTGAGAAACAAGTAGTAATTGTGCTATGCAAATTACAGATGATCCTCCCACCAGCATTCTCTGATGTCACGGTGCACTTAGCTATGCATCTACCGCAACAAGCAAGACTTGGAGGTCCTGTACAATTTAGATGGATGTTCTTTATCGAAAGGTATCTTATGTTTGACTCAATCCTTTCATTCTGTGGTTCTAGTTTATCCAATGCGTTGTAGTAAGATAATAGAATGGTTGTAGGTTCCTTGGTACTTTGAAAGGCATGGTGAGCAATAGGGCACATTCGGAGGGTTCAATTGCTGAAGCTTATTGTGGTGTACCCGGTTTTAAGGACTGGATAAACCCTCGTGTTTACTGTACTGGTCCCATGATCAGTAGTTAGTACACACAAGTTGCCTTGAATATCACAATCATACAATGATACATAGTCGGATACATTGACCGGCAAGGTCTTTAGGTTACACACGTGGCCGATTGGCCAAATTCAAAGAGTTTTACAGCGAAAAATATGATACACGTGGTAGGCGCCCATCAATATGCTGCATCCGACAGGCAACCGACTGGGGTAATCCCTAATCTTCGTAGTCTCCATCGTCTTCGGAGAGATACTCCTCATCTAGCCAAATCAACAAACCAGATGAGTACATTGAATGTACTCGCAAGTAATCCCACAGGGGGGTGTATAACGGCTATATTCATGCGGGGTTTATTTTCAAAGGAGACAGACTAGCCTAGGTTGCATGTTATGTGAAAAGTAAGTTCTTACTAATAATATGATAATAGATTGAAAAGCATTTTTGGCAAACCTCGTCTGATGATAAATTCATCGAGATGGTAGATACGAGCTACCGCCTCCCATAGCTTCATATGATCATTCGCACCGAGTCCTCGCACCACCGCCGTGTGGCACGACCTCAATCATAATTCTGCGACTCCCGCTACTGACTATACCACACACTGCGGGCACATCACGCACGTGTCCTTAAACCCATGACCCATATTTTTAAATTAAAACAAGTCTAACCAGGGTGTGGCTTAATCCAAGTTGTGTCCATGACCGCGGACACGGCTATTCGAATAGATTTTTAACACTCTGTAAAGGTTGTACGGTTTTACCCACATGATGTGATACTCCCTTGTTGCCAGGATCCGGTGAGTACACTTCACAAAGTGTACCTGTAGGGATTACACAACGAGACTTTTCCTCCATATAGCCCTAGCAACGAACCCGCCAGATAACCTTTCTCGCACTGCTTGTTAAGCCACGCCACAATGCGGACTCATCTCCGTGTCGAACAACTTCCTACGCTAAACCGTGAGAAGGCTCTCTGGAGTCTACCCACTCTTTGCACTTTCCACTTGTCGCTCATGGGTTCGTACACTAGTTACAAATTGAATACTTGGTTGAGTCCTTCCCACAAAGGACATGTGGACGTACGATATAAACTTGGCCGAGCGGCACTTAGATTCGGTCCTTAGTTGATCTAAGCAAGACTCTAATAAATCCCAAGTCACACAGAACTGGATTACTAACAATGCCACATAAGGCATCCTCAAGTCGACAACCTTCTTCCGCGACTCCACCTTATATCTCTCACCCGGATCCAAATCAACTCCGATTTTGATTTAGAGTTTTGTCAGAAAACCTTTTCACAAACAGCTTTTCCCAAACGATGGAAACCTCCCTGAGGTTCCATCCTACACAAGAGTGAGTATTTCATAGTATGTATATATATATATACCCAAAAATTGGTTTTCCTTATGGTGGCACTAGCATAAGCTACTATACCCTAAGTTCCTGATGCCATTACCAACCGCTAGAGGGAATAATCCTAAGGCAACATAGGCGGGGTATTGACGAAATGCAGTAATAGGTTGTATCTATTCTAATACAACATAGTGGTAGTATCAACATAGCATGCATGTTTTGCAATCAACATAATTAAGTCAGAAAATATAGGGTTCAACATGATCAAGGCGGGGATGCTTGCCTAGAGTGTTGGGGTACTGGTATCCCTCATGGAATTGATTCTGTGGAAATCCGAGATCTTCCTCGGGAAAATCCAGTGCGTCGGTAACTACATGTAAGGAAAATGGCAAATAAACGATGATGTCGAGAACTCCAAGTAAGAACCAAGAGATGCACATGAAATACCCATGTCATGATTTTGACCTAAGGAACATTTTTGACCCGCTAGGTTTGTATTAGGCTAAAAATTTCTCGGGCAAGTTATATGAGCACATACACATGTCGCACCCCTTTTTACTATTAGGGTTAGCATGACCTCGACCTTTCCTTTAGGTGAGCTCAGAGAGCAACCATGGTTAGGAAAAGTTCTTAATACGGTTATGGCTTCGATTCCATTTCTTGTCAAAGTCTTACAACATGAAATAAGGGAGATGGCTTGTGAGAGAAAACCTAACGTGATTCTATATTCCAAATAAGAATGGAAATGAGGTCCCTACGGGTTATAATAGTTCCCTTAAGTCATGGAAATGCTTGAGGATTAACCTAGGTCATGTTGGGGATACTGGGGTTTTAGTTCAAGCTGAAAGCTCATCGTACAAGACACTAGAACAAAAGAGGGTAATGCACACTTTGCTCTTCTAAGGTTTTGGAATAGATTGATGGGTGATATAATTTGTGGCAAAGGTGAGAGGTGACCAGGTTTCATACAACTTTTCAGGACTCCCCAAGTTTTATGACAACATATGCTTAACACGAAAAGCTAGCTATTACCTACATAGGACGAAATCGTGGTTCCTAGGTTTTATTAGGACACTACGTTAATTAGTTAACTTAGCTAAGTTTTAGACAAAAATACTAAACATGAACAGTGCATATCTTAAATTAAAATGTTCTAAATTTTTTTGCTAAGTACTCTAGCAATTTAAAGAAAATCCTTTTTCCTTAACTATTCATATGTTTTTCTCTGTTTGTATTCAAACCATTTCAAATTTTCAAAAAGTCTCTACATGAAAAAGGTTGGAATTATTTTTATCTTTCAGGAACCGAAAAAATTTGTTCAAAAACCGGTCGGGAAGGGCCCGAACCGGTCGAACCAATGAGCTGTTATTCTAAAAATAGAGAACCAGCTGGAAACCGACACAAATACGCTTCCTACCAGGTGGATTACGCCTTCAATGTGCTGGAAATGGGATTCTTGGTCGGGGTAGAATAAGTGTGTATTTATGGTCGGGAATCCAGTCGGGGCAGAATAAATACGCATTCAATTGGTCGGAGGCGGGAGTAATGGTCAGGTGCCGCCATTGATTATGACATGCGGGGCCGATGTGGGTTGGGGCCCGCCTAGCAGCAGCAAGGCCCTTGCTTACCAGTTCGGTGGGAGTTAGAGGGGAGGAGGCCCACCTAGCAGTGAGGTGAACCGAGCGTCACTGCTCGGCTAAACGGAGACGGTGGAGTGGCTCTTCTCCCATGAGAAATCCAACAAGATTTAGGGACTTTTGATTCCTTAGCTATCTTGGGAAATTGAGAGATGGAAATTGATCAGCAAGCGGAGCAAAATCTCATGGTGCAGATTGATTTCTCCATGGTGGACTGAGAGGGAGGGATCAACGGGGACCCGAGGCGGCGGAAGTTAACTCGGGGATGAGGGATGAGTCACTTAGCTTCGATTTACCCTCGGCTAGGGCTAGGGGAAGGAAGAAGGAGTGGCTTCGGAGAGAATTAGAGCTCAGGAGCTTGATATTTATAGGCTGCGAGCAGGGATGCCGATGTCGGCCGCTGGGAGCAAGGACGAGGTCGAGGAGGGGGTCCCAGGTGGTCGTGGTGTGGTGGCAAGGCAAGAGGGAGTCAAGGGGGAGGCCCCGATGTGGCTGGCGTGTTGATACTATTTGGAAGTGGCAAGATTGCGGAGCTACCGCGCGTGGGCATGTCTGTGCATGGGCTGGACACGGCTAGATCGTCTTGACAAGCATGCTTCGGCATTAGCTTGTCCGGGGGCGGATGGGTGTGTCCATCCTGGTGTCAATGAGGGAGGCTAGGGTCTGGAGGGTTCATAAGGGCAATGGTTTGTAGATGAGGCAGAAGAAATGTGAGAAGATAGAGATGTCAGCATTGGCATGGCTAGGGTTTAGCCTAAAAGGGAGAAAAAGGGGCTTTGGCAGAAGGGGTTGATGGCTTGGACATGAGTAAGGGGAGCAGGGGGGTCTGGTGACTTTGTGGGCTATTTTCCCCGAGCTTTGACCAAGATTCCATGGAAATAGTAGTTGGGTCAAAAGAAGTTCGATAGTGTGCAATCAACATCTTTGAACTGAAGGTGCTAGGGTTTTTTCACAATTGAGCTTCTGGATGTTTATCCTATACTGTGGAAATTTTGTAGAATTTTTTGAGAAATATTCTAGGGGTTTGTAGTACAAGTGCCATTTCTGCACATATTTGTATTTTAGTTGTTGTTTAGGAAAATTTGTATTGATCATCATCATATTTTTCTATAACTAGGTGCAATAGAGTCTCACATATTTTATGGAATTTTTCCATGATTTTTGGAGAAAGGAAATCACATGAAATGACACTATTAGTGTTTCTGCAATGAAGAAAAGAAATTAAGAAAAGGAGGGAGGAGCTAAGGTCTTAGATTGTGGGGCCCACCTCTGACCTGGGGGTCCCACTGGGGCTAGTATATCAATTTTGGGAGTGGGATATAGTGTTGGCACATATGTCGTTAGGGTTTCGTCTTTTATCAGATGAAAAGGGATTAGGGTTTCGCAAGGTTGTCGTAGGGGGAAAGGAATTAGGGCTTCGATAAAAGCCATCAAGGGAGAAGGGAATTAGGGTTTCCTTTATGCATATATGTCATTAGGGTTTGACCTTAGTCAGAAGGGAAAGAAGAATTAGGGTTTGGTTAAATCGTCGAGGGAGAGGGGACTTAGAGTTTAGGATCCTCACGTATATATTGCGTATATAATCTCTATTTCGGGGAAGTTTTGAGTAGGTGGTTTCGGGAAACTATTTTAGGGTCACTCCACCTATGTATATGCGTATATACACATGACTCGGTGTCTTATCTAATTGACATGAAATGATGCGCAGGAGTCTCGAGAGCAAAAGTGTAGATAAAAAGAATTAAAGTTTTAATAAGGGCCTATTTTCAGCGTTTTAGAATGTGGTAAAACTTGGGGGTTACACTTATGTTACAAAGGAGTGCTCAACATTCTGTTCTATATATCTCCATGGAATTGAGACAAGGTTCAATAGACAAGAGTGGAATTACTATTTTCTAGTGGTTTTATTTTAATTTGTTGCTTAGATCATCTGATTGGAGTTGTGATAACTTATATATTTTCACTATTGTTTCACTTCTCTATGGCAGATGGCACTAGGAGATAGAACTCAGCTAGAAGAAATGCATCATCATCTCAAGGTCAGTATGGTAGGCCAGCTCTTGGTACCTCAACATCCACGCTGGGGAAAACTAAGCGTAGGCAGGGCTTCAACAAAGCATTGGGCCTAGAGCGTTTGATCAAAAAAGTAGGTCATCCACTAAACTTGACCATTTCTGAAGAGAGGAGGCATGTGGGAGAAAACAATGAGCTACTTTCTAGGGAGATTGGAATACTCACTCAGTACCATGCCGCTATCCAGCAGACTGGCTGGAAAGTTCTTAATGAGGATGACAAGGGACCACTCTATACACCTCTGAAGGTAAGTAATGCACTTATCCTTCATTTCCTTTTGCTGTAAGAATTACCTTATCTAATATTTTTAATCATTGGCTTTTCTGTTTTCTGTAGCTTAAGTTCAACCTTGATCTTACTCAAGCTCATGTGAAAGGCTGTGTGGAGATGCTATTCTCTTCTTGCTACAAAAGTTTTCGTCACAGGTGCTATGGTCACTACTTGAAGTTTGGGGGTGGGGATAATGCCAGAAACAATCCATGTTGGCCCCTTGTTGATAAAAAACTTCCAGACTGGCTTTAGCTCTATGATTATTTTGAGACAGAAGAATTTCAGGTAACTCTAGGGCTAAAGTAACTCGTATGTAGTAATTGGATCTTGCTTAGTAGTAAATTCTTGCTTTTTTCTAGCTTAGTGCTTTCATATTGACAAGTCCTTTTTCCTTTTTCATATGCAGAAACATTCAACAATTGGAAAATCTAATCACTCAAACTTACCTTATGTTCATAGGAAGGGAACAAAGTCATTTGTAGCACTCCAGCATGAATTAGTGAGTCACTATTATATGTTTTAGTATTATGGTTGTTGAATCGATTTATTTTGACTGCAAATCTTGTCCTGCCAGAATTGTGGTGAAATCTCATGATACAAGGAATGCTACTCTAATGAGAAAGGATGGGCATCATCAAATGCTACGGATAAACATGTAAGTGTCATTTTGACTTTTAGGAAAAAATAAGTGGCCTTACCTTGTAACTTCTGATCCTTTGTTTGCATAAAGGAGAAAATGTTGCAGATGCAACAAGAGGTTGCACAAAAGGATGAAACAACTTTAACAGAACAACAAATTTGTGAAACAGTGCTAGGAAAGGCATATGGATACGTCAAGGGTCGAGGTCATGGCCCAAAGCCTAATAGAAGAGCCTCCTCAAGCACATCAAGCTCTGCTCGACATGTGGAAGAAGAATTGGCTAATATAAAGGAGCTTGTTGCTGCACAACAGACTCAAATTGAAACTGAACAAACTCAAATTGAGTCTCAACAAGCTCAGATCGATTGGTTGCAAAGTGTTGTGTCTAAATTGGCAGGGATATCACGACCTATGGATGAATTTGCCATACCAAGGATAGGTTGCACAACTGTTCCAACAACTTCTTTTGAGAGGTACTATTATTTTCCCTTTGATCTAGTATTCTGGATGATACGTGCACCCCTAAAGCCTAATTTAGTATCTTGTCCATTTGAGGGTGATAGAAGCTAGTAAGACATGTCTATTTTGTTTAACAACTATTTGGGGCCAAGCTATGGAACTACTCCAACAACTTCTTCTGATGGAGCTGGTATGCAACATGCCAACATATCATATTGTCTTTGAGAAAATTGTGCATTATATTACAGGCACACATCAATATCAACATTTTTATGAAATGAATTTTCATAGAAAATTATATGATTTGGCACTTACCAGTTTATCTTTGATAAAATATGGCAATTTGCATCATAGGCTCTATCATGTCAAGTGGAGTCTCAAGGATGTCTAACATTTCAAGATCTTTTTGGAGGTACTGTTGGAATCAGCCCTTTAAATGAAACTTGCATCTTACAGCCTAGGTAAATAACTTGTTTGTTTGTGGGTGATGCTAAGATGCATCTATCTTGTGGGTGATGCTAAGATGCATCTATCTTGTTCAATGACTATTTGAGGCCAGGCTATGGAGCTTCTTCCTCTGATGGAGCTGGTATACAACATGTCATTTTACCTCTGCTGAAAATAGTATATTGATGAACTTGAGCTTACTGTTTCTATTTTGCAATCATAGGCTCGCTGGTGTCAGATGGAGTGTCAAGGAGGTGAAATATTTTTAGATTTTTTGAGAGGTACTATCATTTTTAACTAATGTTGACATGTTAAAAAAATCCAGCTAGGAATCAACTTCTTTTCAATTGATACATCACCACATTCCTTCATTAGTATCATGTCTAAGTCCATGGCTGCTACTTATTCCTTTCAACTTTAGTTTGCAATTTTCCCAGGTCAACCTAAGTTGATTTTCTCATTACTATCATGTCCAAGCATTGCCTGACAAGTGAAAATAGCTGATGCTTTACTTGGATCATAATACTATTGGACATGGATGAATCATTGGTTTATTGGACCAAAAGAATCTGCACATTGTGTCACTTGTAGAAACATTATTGTGTGTTGAACACTGAAAATGTTATTGGACCAAAAGTTTACATCCTTAACTAAATATTGTGTGCTGAATCTGAAAATGTGTTGAACCTGACATTTTTATGTTGATTGTCTAAAATTCTAAGATGCTTTGCACATCATAAATGGCAACCTGTGATAATGTATATTGATGTAACTGTATATTATTCCTTCAATCACCAAGGTCTTTAGGTCATTGGTTATAACATATGTCTAGTCACTAACTTGTACAAGGTGACTAAATTATTCTAGTTACCAAGTGTTATTGGTTATGCCATATTGTAGGCCGATCCACTATCAGTAAACTACTGGACCACATGTTTATAAGTTTATTTCTCTTCTATTGTTTTTATTACTCATTTTAGGATACAATCGTTTCTAAAAATTTGCATTTATGAGCGAGCTAAAATAAAATAAGATGCAGAACTAAGCATCTAGCATAGTTAACAATGAGTGATCATGTTTACACTAGGCAAATAGGGATTAGTATATCAAGGACTTAGGAGGTGTTTGGTTAGGCTTTTGGATAACTTTCCATTAAAAAAAGCTCAAGTCTAACCAAACACCCAGCTTTTGGGCCAACTTCTAGCAACAGCCGCTGCAGCTTTCCTGTGTAAAATGAGCTGTACCAAAAAGCTTGTATAACCCAGCTTCCGGTGTACCCAGTTGCCCCTCGATTTGAAAAAAATTATAGTAAATTGCCCTTTCTTCTCCTCCCAAAATCCCCTCTCTTCTCCACAGCGATTCGGCGATCCCCTTCTTGCAGCCTCAGATTTAGCGCCTCCACCCCCGAGCGCGTTGTGGCGTACCCGGTTTTTAAACCGGATAGACCCTTGTGTTTACTACTGTACCGGTCCCATGATTAGTAGCCGGTACACACAAGTCAACCTGTATATCAAGGTCGTACACGCACTTATTAGAATATGATATAAAACTGATCTTCGAAATCGAAGATTTATACCTTTAGCCCCACGGCTAAAAATCTTGCAGCGGAAATCAAATGGTGGAGTGGCCCATCAGTATGCCATACCCGACAGGCAACTGACTGGGGGTTAGCCCTAGTTATCGCGGATACCGTCGTCGCTTTCGAACAGTCGACCTTCTGTCTGGCCAAATCAACAAGCCAGGTGAGTACATTGAATGTACTCGCAAGCACTCCGCCAGGGAGTTTATCACGGATATGAGCATGCAAGGGAATTATCAAGAAATTGGCTCTATTCTAGGTTTCATATTGTGTGAGAGAGTAAGTTTGCATTTGAAATAAGTAAATAGATATTAAAAGCAGTTTTTATAAATTGCCTCGGTATTGCGAGACAAGTATTTGTCTTCCCTGCAACAATGGGAATCATATCCGTGCTTTCCTACTCACCGGAAAGCCTGGTGATCACCTGCTTCGGCGGGGAGTCTCAGCTCACCCGATACGACGGGGATACTAGGGTTTGCCCGAGTCCACGGGGAAATCCCTTCTTCACTCTTCTCGACTCAACGGGAACTTGCATGTCACCCTGCGAACACGGCGGATCACGTCCTTAAACCCATAACCCATTTTTGACTTTAGTCTACTTTAGTGTGGCCCAACCAAGTTCGTCCTTGAACGTGGACACGGCTATTCGAATAGTTTTAACCCTCTGCAGAGGTGGTACAGCTTTACCCACACGATGTAGTTCACCCTGGGTACACTAGGCCCGTGTACTGACAGGGCTAGTACAACGAGACTCTTCGCCGGTGTGAACCCAGCCATGAACCCGCCAGAAGGACATGTCCCAAACCTAGCTTGAGTCAGTATCATCGCTACAAGAAGGTTGGTGTTCCAAGTTTGTGGCGAACATGGCATCGCTTTCCCGTGAAAACTTTTCTCTATAGAGGTTACAACCTCATCTGCACGCTACACACTGCCTACGGGTTCATGCTAGTTCAGGCAGGGTACTACATCAAGTCCTTCCCATAAAGGACATGTGGACGTACGGTAAGACTTGGCCAAACGGCACTTAAGATCGGTCCTTAGGTGATCGAGAGGGACTCCACACCACTCCCGTAAAAAGGCAGCGAGAACCACGCCGGGCCTTACCTCGCTCTTTAACAAGCTTCCTACTCTCACCCTTCATTTTCGACCCGGATCAAAATCTTCTCCATTTTGTTTTTCAGGTTTTAACCAAAAACTTTTTACGGTAAAATATCCCAACCCCATGGATATACTACCTTCATACACCTCTGGACACGACGGTCCGTTTCCAAGTTTTTACCACATGAAATATTGGCTATTTCTTCCTTTTTGAAAACCTAGTTCTTCTACTGCAGGGCTAAGCATATATATATACATAGTCTACCCTAAGTTTCCGGTAACTCTTCCGGAAATACGTAGTCCTTAGGGCGACAAGGTATACAGGGTCGGACTAGGGTTTGCTATGCACCGGTCATAACTACACTACATAAAATAACGGGTATAAAATATAGCATGCATGTTTCGTAAAGCAAAATATATTTCGTAAACTTGGGATTCAACATGATCAAGGGTGGAGAGCTTTCCTGGCAATATTGGCCGATTCCCGAGCTTGAGTCGATATGGCGAACACTTGAAATCCCTCCCGCAAGGTCTCGCAACGTCAGAACTACACGTTGGGAAAACAGCGAGTCACCAACGGTGCGAAGAAGAACCATTTAGGAACCGAAATACACTCAAGCAAGGTTTAGAACCATGCATTGTCCTTAGAAGGATGCTAGGGAATCCCTTTACCTGCTAAACTACAAGATACTTGGGGCTTAATGTTTCTGTCGAAGACTTTTGACTTCTAGAAATTTTGGGAGGGAAGGTATTTGTCTGGGGCTAAACTGGGAGGATATATGTGTTATTATTATTATTATTTCTTTATATAGACATATATGTATATATTTTTTTATTTAAACGACATCCAATTTGGAAATTTGGATAATCTCAACCCATGAAACTGGTACTAGGTGTGGATTTTGATTTTAAAATTGTTTAGGGAAAAGGATTGGCTCAATCGGGGCTATATTGGAAGAGGTAGGGGTTACTGGAGTCGTATCGTACGGAAGAATGGGAGAGGAGGATGTTGCCAGAAGGAAGAAAAGGATGACCTCAAAAGCGTATTCCGGGAAGTACGCATTCGGTTCTAGGGTTGTGGGACAGAGAGTTGTGGAGTGGAAATTACGCTTCCCGTGTAAGGACGCACACCCGGCATGTGTAGAGAATAAGATTACGTGTTTGTCCGAGGAAAACGCACTTGAGGGATGCGCTTCTACTTTGTCCCGACTAGAAGCCGATGGCGGCTCAATTGTTAAGGTTGCAGCCATAGCTGTGCACATGTCAAAGAGATTAGGGCTTAAGCCACCGAGGAGAGAGATTAAAGGGGGAGGGGTTAGGCCGTGGTAGAGAGGAATTACCGCCGCGGGGAGGAGCTGCCGCGGTAGGGAAGTGGTTGCCGCGGTGGAAGAGAGGCTGCCGTAGCGGAAGATGAGCTGTCGCGACAAGGAAAGGCTTGCCGCGGCGAGGAATAGCTTGTCGCGGGTTGCCACGGTAGAGAAAACAGCAGCGCGGGGCTGCCGGTAGCTTGCCGCATGCTGCCGCGGCGGAGGAATAGCTGTCGCGGCGCTACCGCGATTGGGGAAAAACTGCCGCGTAGCTGCCACGAGCTGTCGCGGCAGGGGAAAAGGCAGGGGCAGCAGCCGTGGCTACCGCGGCAGGAGCAAGGCGGCCGTGGTGGTTGCCGCAAGCTGCCGCGGTAGGGACAAGGCAGAGAGGGTGGCGGCAGTGCGGTTGGAGCAGGGAACGACCAGGGTTGCCGGGGCTGCCGTGGTGCTTAGTTTTCTCGGAAAAAGGGACGCGCCGGTGAGGTCCTTTGCAAGAAGAGGAGGAAGCTCGGTGAGCTGACGGAGGCGGCTTACCGATGGCGGTGACGGCCTATTTGATTGGCGGTTCTGGGAAGTTCTGGCGGGCGCGGATCTGGCAAGGGGTGGAGGTGGCTGGAGCAACGACGGGACTTTCCAATGGCGGCGGCGACGCGAGCGGCAATAGCAAGGACCGCGCCGAGACCAGCGGGGCTAGGGAGAAGAGCTGATGCAGCGGCCCCTTCGGTTGTGGTCGCCGGCGACGACCGGTGGTGCACCCGACGGCGGTAGGAGCAAGGGGAGGCGGAGCTCGTCGGCCATGGCGGCGTGTGGCTAGACCAAAGGGAGGAGCTCGGCTACTGGGGAAGAAGATAGGTAGCTCGACAGAGGAGCTCATGGCCTAGAGAAGTGGTGCACTTGGGGGCAGCTCGGGAATGGCGGAGGAGCATAGTTGGAAAATGGAGGGAGGAGAAGAAATGGGGGAACGGGGAGCTCAGGTTGGGAGCTTGAGGCGCTCGGGTGTGGAGGAAATAGAGAGGAGCTCGGGCTTGTGGCTCAGGTTGGGGAGGAGAGAGGGAAGAAGTGAGGGAAGAAGCTCGGCCAGCAGCACTGCGGTAGTATGGGTGTAGCTGGATGTTGTGTGCTCGAGGGAGATTAGAGGTAGAGGAGTTCGGTGGACTTGAGTGAGGGCAGCTCGGTTGCTTTGGTATAGAAGTAAAGCTGCTCGGTAGCGGAGAGTGAGGAGCACAAGATCTACTTGCTTTGGCGTGTGGCGTTAGGGAAAAGACCAAATGCAGTGCTGGGGAGAAAGTAAAGGAGAAGAAGAAGAGGAGTTAATGAGGCAGGAGGGGTAGCTGCTAGCTGGTACTTGAGACTAGGGGAAAAAGGTGGCATGGCACGTTGCGTGCGGTGGCAAGGAAAACAGTGGCCGGTTGAGTGAGAGAAAGTGTCTACCCGAGGAGGAAGTGAAAGAAGCAAGTGATGGGAAAGGAGGATATGGTAGGTGGGCCGTGGGGTCCACATGGAAGGGAAATGAATGCCTTTTTGGTTGGTACAACTTTTGTGGCTCTAGCAAAATAAAATAAAGAGGTTCATTACTCCGTGGTCCGGTTAGCTTGCTGCAATATTTGGAGGATGATCTGCCATACACGTAATAAGTTTTCTTGCCAAAATGGGTTTCCTGTCTCCAAAAGGTGCCCTACAAAATTATCAAGTTTTTCTGAAGTTTAAGCATAGGATTTTGTTTAAGTTTTCAAGGATGCATTCAATTGGGTCTTAAAATATCTTGAAGATTTTGAATTGGGGGTATCCATGTTATTACATGCGTGAGCTCACATATATGCAAATATCCTTGGATAAATGATCGTGACTTCTCTAAGAATTATTTATAGGAGCTATAGCATATATGGTGCGTGTTCACCTCTACTCACCGATATAGGTGGTGAGGACAAGAATATGGCCCATAAGCTTCCGCAGGGTGCAAGAATGGAAATTGAGAGGGGCTAGGGTTCACCGGATATTTCTGAAATTTGTGGAGATTTATGGGGACACGGGTAAGCATGAAGAATTGTAAAAGGATAGCTGGTTATTTGGTAGAAGGATAAAAAGGATAGGTATTTTACATCCGAGAGAAATTAGCTAGGGTTTGGAGTGTATGTGTCCACATACACTTGAATATTTAGCATATATAGAGTTTGGATGTGGATGGAATGGACACGCGAAGTTATGGTGAGCTGTGGTTTGATTTCTGCCACTGATACGTGCATATATATACATGCATGAGGTTCGATGACAGGAGGGGAACCAGGGTGCCGAGGATTAGGGTTTGCGTATGCGCATATACACAAAAGCAGTATATATGTGCACATACTCGCGATAGAACATGGCGGAGTAGGTGGCAGAAGATCACGTCATTCGGAAGAGATTTATGACGTATATATGCTTTAATTTCACAGAAGTACCGGGTGGGCACTTAGCGGCAGATGTGGTTTAGGTTGCACCGGCTAGATAGAAGGGGGAGGGATGCCGAAGATATGTTCGTGGTGGAATGCAAGGACAAATGGCCCTGCATGGTGACAAGGTGCAAAGCGGGGTTTACACTCCTTGTCGGACAGAGTTTTGACAAGGCGGGAAGTTGGGAAAAAATTGGAACAGAGGTGGAGGGTTTTAGCTAGAACATGATTTGAGCAAAAGTTTTAATCAGATTCACTAATTATCTGATTATTAGCAGAAAAAGTTTTTGTTGGCCCTAATTTTTAGGTTTTGGGAAATCGGGGTGTGACACGCGTCCACTCACTGGCCACCACCGCCGCCCACCACCGCAGCACATGTCCACCGCGGCCCACATCCACGGCACATCTCCACCCGCCGCCCACCGCAGCCACGCCCATCCACCCCCCTCCACCCGCCACCCACCACCGTCGCCGCCCCTCCACCATCGCGCCCCTCCAGCGATGACCACCTCCACCCACCGCCCACCATCGCTGTGAGGGTCCACCCAGCACCGCGGCGCACCTCCATCGCTGCACCCCTCCACCCGCCGCCCACGATTGCGACGCCCCTCCACCAGCAACGCAACTCCACCCGCCTCGCCCGTGCACCAATGGCCGAGCTAGCGAGCACTCCCACTGTGCCGACGACCAGCCCTGCCAACGTCCGTCCCCCTTCCCTAAGCTGACGGTAGGAAAGGGGAGCTCACTACCGGCCTCCCGGATCCCTCCTTGAGGCCTCCCACCGCGCCGGATTCATGCTCAAACCGACAGTAGGGAGGGCGGCTCATCGGCGGCCTCCCAGATCCATCCCTTCGTCATGGACCACCCCGAGCCTCCAGGTGGCCAGCCTCCCCATAGCGCCACAGGTCCTCTGCCGGCCTTCCTCCCAGAGCTACTCCGTCCTGCCCAAGTCGCCGGCCTCGCCACGAGTTCGTCCGAGATCAGCTCCGTCCTGCTCAGGTCAGCAGCCCAGGTCGCCTTGCTCTTATGTGAATTGGATGCTCAACAGAAATTGGAATTGGAAATTGAATGCGGAACACAAATTGGATGCAATTCAGTTATGGCATATGCATGTTTGATTGATGATGTTTGATTGATTGGTCATGAAAATGTGGACTGCACATTGAATTTTAGCTTATGTATGCAATTTGGTTGATGAACTACAGAAGAGAAATTTTGTTTGTATTTTATACAAATCAGCTAGTTCTCTCATTCTCATTTTATGATATGCTTGTATTTGTAAATGTTACAACTTATTAGACATCAATATGTTTAAAAGTAGTGTCCTTAATCCTGATGGATTGAGATAGTGCTTATTCTTTTCTTTGTTGAGATGAATGTCACGGCTAGTATTTGCAATTTATAGTGTTTGTTTGTAGAAGAATACTGGTTTGTTTGTAGAAGGCTGAAATTGGTTTGTTTGCAGAAGAATACTGTGAATAATTCCATACGAATAAAGATGGATTTGCAATTTGCAAAGTGTTCTACAGATCACCATAATAATTATGTAGTAATACTTTTTTGGATTGTAGATTAGCCTCGAAATTCTTTAGTGATGAACCGTATTTTTAGTTCTTTTATGCCCTCTATTCCTCTATTCGTAAAGTACAAACTTTGATTATTAGTTTTCCATGCAAATGAGTAATCTCGTATGGATAGTAGAGTAAAAATGGCTGGCATTGGTGCTTCAAATTTTATATTAACTCATTGTATAGGTGCCTTATTCATAAAAGATCTTGCTATAGGATGTTTAGGAGAATATTTGATGCATTGCATCGATCTCTAGTGCAAAATTATAATTTAACATCAACTAGGGACATCTATAGAGAGTTTGGCAATGTTTTTGTGGATGGTTGGAGGACCTAATTCCTTTGGCAATGCTGAAGTAATCTTCTACAGATCAACGTGGACAGTGCATATAAAATTTTATGGAGTGTTGGATTGTCTCTATAATATGTTCCATAATATCGTTAGACCAAAGAATCCAACATTCAACCAAGTCCATTCAAAGCTACTAGAACCTCATTTCCATCCACACTTCAACGGTTGCATTGGTGCAATAGATGGCACGCATGTGAAAACCATTGTCCCATCAGAGAAATCAATTGAGTACAGAAACCGGCACAGATACACTTCACAAAATGTCATGGCTTTTTGTGACTTCGACATGCGCTTCACATTCGTTGTTGCCGGTTGGCCAAGATCGGTACATGACATACGGGTTCTAAATAATGCACAAGAGAAGTTTGTTGATATATATCCAAAACCTCCTTCGGATAAATATCTTACTTTTGTGTAGACAAGTTTTTTAATTGTAGTAGCATATAGATTCTTATATTGTCATATTTATTATGTGTAGGCAAGTACTTCTCATATATAACTAATAAAATTTTAGAAGCTACCGAAGTAAAAGGAATAGAATTATGAATAGCGACTAAATGTTCTAATTAGCGGTAATTGATCAATCACGCCATCGCTTAGTGCTTGAATGCTGTGCGGCCTTATTTGCTATGCTATTTGCGGTAAAACTAGTATAAAGAGGATGTTTGGATGAATTGTAACTTATCTAAAAGTTGTTATGGACTGTCTGCTATGAGAAAACTATTGTGGACTGCTTGCTGTGGAAAAGTTAGATTTTGGTTGTTTTATTTGAGTAAAAAATAGGGTAATTAATTGCTAACTACAGAAGCAATCTCTGCATAGCATCCTGCAAAAGTTAAGAAAACATCTCAAAATGTGCTTTCTTTTGGTACACTAATTTTGGCTTATAAGCAGTAAAAGTATGTTTAGAATATTTAGAATTAGGTTAGGTTTTTGGCTTATAAGCAAAAAAAGCCACAATAAAAACTCAATCAAACACCCTTAAAAACAGCGACACATTTATGCATTCTTTTGAGAAGAAATTTTTTATTGATTGATTTTCAGGCCTGTGACATATGCACATTTATGCATGCAAGATATATATTACCTATAGGTGAGATATGCATCAAAACGACAACACATTTATGCATACAAGATACACATTTATGCACTTCTGTGCTCTTTTTTTCTTCTAGTGCATCGACACGTAAGGCTCCTGTGCGTTCGCAAAAAAGAGATATATATTACCTATAGGTGACATATGCACATATGCATCAGAACGACAACACGGAGGCTCTATATATGCACTAAAATGTTGCCTGCAAGCACCAGGTATCAAAATCGAGCCATGAACATGTAGTAACCGTTGTTCTTAGAAATGAACCACCATATCCAAATTAATATGAACGGCTCATAAACCACCGAAATGGTGCAATTAATGGAGCCACTCATCTATTCAAAAAGCTTATGCATATGCAGCTTGAGTGCCGTTGATATTTTTTTGAAGGTTTGATTGCCCTTGATTTATATATAACCAGGTACTAATCCTAAAGATCAAGCCCTCTAATATCGAAGAACAGACAATAGCCCTCTAATATCAAGAAGGGACAGTGATCCTAGAAACCCTGTCCATTTCCAAGAAGCAATCATGCAATCCAAACTGGGACTCAGGGAGCAGTCGCTAACTCGCTAATCTCGAAATAACCATTAAAACCAGCAGAAAATTAAACAAATAAGATGAATCTGAGGCACCATTGAACCGGAAAAGCTTCTCCATTTCCAAGAAACTAATTAAACAAGGAGCAAGCCACGTCTTACAAGCGTAATCGCAAAGAGACGCCATCAGATCGAGCTACGTGCCGAGAAACCAACAAAGAATCACGAGGGACGCCCACCACCGCAACAAGAAAGCAGATCAAGACCCTGTTTGGTTGAGCTGTAGCTGTTAAAAAAGCGGCTGTTGGCTGGTTGTTTAGAAAAGTGGCTATGACTGTTGGCACGTGAGTCTGTGATTGTGCATATTTGGTTGGGCTGTGGCTGTTGACTGTTATATAAGGAGATATCTAAAATATCCCTAAAGTGCTGAGAGTATGTATATGAGCTGATTTGAGTGTATTTTTACCATGAAATGAGTGTATTTGTACTGACAGAACACATTCGATATGTTTTCAACCTGAATTAATACGGAAACGACTATTTTTAACATAAGTAAAATATAAATTACATTATTTATTTAAGTAAAATACAAATTACATTATTTATTTTCTCTTCATTTCTCTCTCTGAGCTGCTGCATCCCCCTCTTCTCTCTCTCTTTTCTCTCTCTTATCCCCATGGGACTTGAAAGAAGAAACCATCTCCTTCCGCCGCCGCCAAATCGCCCCCACCCGCGGTCGAGCAGAAGCCTCCGCCGTCCTCGCCCCCCTTAGCGAACGGGCCGGCGCAGCACCAGGTAGACCCCAGCGTGCTCCTGCGCCGCGCGCACGAGCTCAAGGAAGAGGGCAACCTCCTGTTCCAGTCACGGGTCTACGCCAGCGCGCTGCGGCAGTACGAGCTCGCGCTCCACCTTGCTCCGCGCGGCCACCCCGACCGTGCCGTTTTCCACAGCAACCGCGCCGCCTGCCTCCTCCAGCTCCACCCCGTCGACCACAAGGCCGTTGCAGAGGAGTGCTCCCTCGCGCCTCCAGGCCGAACCGCGCTTCCCGCGAGCTCTTCTCCGCCGCGCCGTGCGCTTGAGGCACTTGACCGCCACGAGCTCGCGCTCGCCGACGCCCTCCGGCTCCTCTGCTTCCGCCTCCTCGGTGGAGAACTCCTCTCCCACCGTCCTCCTCTTCTTCGTCGGTAAAATCAGACAACCAGCGCATCTTCTTGGGGTTCTCCCTCAGCCCGTACCCGACCGCGCCATTGGTGCTCTGCCCGCCATTCACTGAGACATGCCTCAGCTCGTCGTCGGCGTCGACCTCCGCCACCGCCTCGCCGAGTGAGATGTGGGACCGCATGTGCCTGCCGAGCGAGCGGCCACACGAGGGTGGAGGGGTGCAGCGGGTGGAGGCGTGCGGGTGGAGGGGTGCGGCGGTGCTAACCGGCGGGTGGAGGCCCAGATCTGCAAGAAGGGGATCGGGGAAAATCGCATTTGAGAAGAAAGGGGATTTCGGGGGAGGAAAAGGGCATTTTCGTGTAAATCTTTGCAAATGAAGAGGTAAACTCGGTGGGCAGTAAGTTGCCACTGCGGGAAGCTGGGTTTGGCCAGCTTTTTGGTGTTGCTCATTTTACACAGTGGTGTTGGTTGGCTGTTGCGAAAAGTCGGCCCAAAAGCCAGCTCTTTGGTTGGGCTTCGACTTTTCTCAATGAAAAGCTATCCATAAGCTAAACCAAATAGCACCCAAGAATCACAAGAGAGCAACCATAATCGCAGAGAGAACGGGAAAGATCGGGTGAGAGCTCACCGTCGTCATCGTTGTCACTGTCGAGGTCGACGAACACCTAGGTGCGGCTGCGGCGGGGCATGGCGGCCAGCGAGCTCTCCGGAACTGCGAGTGATTCCTAGGGTTTGATACGACGGTGGTTTCGGCAGGATAAATAGCCGATGGCGAGCACAAATTTGGGAAGTGGAAGTGGAAGAAGGGATGCATCTTTGTTTCTCTTCTCTGGCTTCTTTCGCGTTCACTTCGGTTTCTGGAGCGAATAAAATGTTTGCTCTTTCTAGCTAAATGCTTGTGCATTGTTATGAATAAATAAATTAAATTTGAGTATATCGAATTATTGTTGTCATGTTTTATGCCACGTCATCGGTTTCGTCTCAGCTCTTGGTTGAGCTTCGGCTTATATAAAATTAGGAATTATTTATAGGGAGTAGCACCTTAGGTGAATTTAAAATTTTTAATTTAAAGTCGGTGGATGAGGAGGACATCTAGTGAGGTTTCGACACGGCCATATAGGTTTTGCCAAAATTAGACGGTCCCATAGTAAGTAGGGGGAGAAGAAATTGTACGGACCGTCGCCACCAATTGACATTTTTATAGGAGTATAAAAATTTTATGTGTAAAAGCGTCTCATTTTGGGTTCGAACCTATGGGTGTTCACAATGTTGTTCAGTTTTAAATGGTAGGCGATTGTGAGCCGTTGGATTAGCATCCAGAACGACCTGACAAGTCTGCCTCACATGGTTAAACAGCTGGCTACAGCATACGTATGTGGTTGGTCGGGATGGTTGAATGATCAACTGAGAGTGGGCTGTGTGAGAGTATTTGGGCCTTACATCAAAGTAGTACGTATCACATGCAGGAGCGGGTTACCGATTCAAGACAATATCTTGTATTAGGTATTATGTGTACGATAAACATATTTGGTGCGGTCGATTTCCAACCTAACCGAAGCAACATCCTCGTCCTTGTTTTCTCTTTGGATGGTCCCACCATTGAGACGTGTTCTCCTTTTCTTCCCCTTACCTTCATCTAATCTGACCTTTGCACCCTTCCTCCCCTCCTTTCTCCCTCACCTCCCTACTTCCTGCAACCAGCAGGGAGCGCCATCATCATCCTCTCCCTTGGGGAAGGAGAGACAAGGCCTCTCCCTTGGGGGAGGGGAGACAAGGCGTGCCTTAGTGCTCTTCCTTGCCACCTAGGTTTGTCACCCCTGTGGGCTTGGATAGGAGGGTCACTTGCGACCTCGCGTCGCCGAGGAAGGCAACGGAGGCATGGCCCAACTAGCGCCACCGTGCTTGCCAGCCCGCCACTGACGATGTCTTAAGAGGCTTAGGAGGAGACAGGAGAGAGGGGAAATCATGGATGTAGATTTTTTCTTAAGATCTATAATATAAAAAGCTATTGGGGTTTTACGCAAAATAGCGTGCCACGTAATTTTTATATGCGTGGCACATTTTCTGCCGTCCGATCTTCATGTTAGACTACAGGAATCGTCAGATCATTGAGAAAAATATCATCCAGATCCTTCCAAAATGTTTTATTCTCCGCTAAACCAGAGGCAGGGAGATCCGAGGAGGAGCGAGTGATGATGGAGAGCCAACCCCTGCAGGACCTGACGGCTGAGGCCCACGGAGCAGCAGCAGACTCCGCCGGAGCCGGAGCCGGAGCTTCCCCCGCCGTGGTAACCACCACCTCCTCCGGCCACTTCTCATCCCGCTGCTAGGCGCCGGCTCCCACGGCCCTCCACAGCGTCTCCGCGTCCCTCGTGCTCCCTTCCCTCTGTGCTGCCATGTCGATGTCTTTGGAGATCATCACGGCGCTGTGACACTGCTCCCCGCTGCCTGCCGCTCTTGATGAACCGCTCCTCCACCTGGCAAGGTTGCCCGAGCTCGGCACGACGACATTGAGCTCACACGTTTGTTGCTCGCGAGCAGGGTGACGTGCGCGGCGCATGGTTCCATGACGAGGCAAGGGCCGCAGCTCGGCAGCGATCTGAGTGCCAGCGGCCTACCCCTCACCATGGATTTCGTTCTCACCGAGTGGCTCTGCTAAGCATGCACGGAAGCTGTTCGACAAAATGTCGCAGCTTACTCCATCCACAACAAAACATCATCGCGCCGGCATTCGCGTTTTTCAGGGCGGGGCTCGGCGGGGCGCCGGCTCCTCGATCCGGCGGCGCGGAGCCGAGGAGGCGCGTGGTGGAGCTGCCGTCACCATCGCTGCTCTTCGCCCGCAACAAGGACCCCTGCTTCCCTCGTTATAATCCGCGCCACCTTGCTTATTCCCAATTCTCTGGATAATTATGCCATCCACGTCCTTCGTCGTTCGCGTGTGTCCACTCGATCAGGCGTGTCAGGCTGCGGTATATAGTAATCTTACTTTGCTGGTGTGGTGGTGGCTGTAGGTGTCGTTCGCGTCTCGCAGGTTCCGGGAGGCAAGTGGCCCATGCGCGCGGGCAGTGCGTCCGGTGAGGTGATGATACCCGAAGGCGAGAGTGACGGGATGCTGTCTTCCCACGATTCCATTCAGTTCGAGTTTGATAATTTGGAGGTGTGTGACATATCCTGCCCTGAGAAAACTGGTACTACCATATTTTCATGGTTCGCTTGAAATTCGTCTCTAGCACTATCAAACAAAATAAAATACTACTAAATACTACGTCCTCTTTCACGCCTCAATGTATGTGCAACTTCCTCTGCGCCTGAAGATTTATGTTCTGCAAAGGGATTCTAACAGAAAATTTTAGTTTAGCCCTGCTGTTATGTCTTATAGATGACTAAAGCAAAGATAGTTGGAATGCATCCTTTTCCCCTTTATATAGTTTATAAAGGAAGGACTGAACATATTGATTATCTCATTGCAAACTTTTAGATCTCTGTCACTTTTGGTTTTTAGTTCTATAATAACATGCTATTGTCCTGGGGTTTTGTGCATAAAATACGCTACTGAAAACTGCGGCAAGCACGATCGGTAAGCAGATATCAGTGAAAGATCACTATTGTCCTATTTTACTCATTTTAATAGCGCTATTACTTTTCGGAAACATATTTGGTCAGTACTTTGTAGTGTCATTAGCTCACTATAAACTTTGATACAAAATTTCATATAAGGACCATCTGGAAGGTTTTTCCCTAGAAAACTTCAAATAAGATTATAGAAGGCTGAGGAAATCTTTATAGATGCCTTCATGCTGTAGTTATATTGCTCTTTCTCTTTTCAGTTCTAAATATTTTCTTTCCTTTCAAATCATGTGGAATTATATTCAACAGATAATAGCCTAACGAACAATCAATTTTTCGCATGTCCCATAGTTGCTGGGATAAATAGCACTAGCTTTTCAAATGGCGCGAACAGATAGCAGTACAGAGCTATGGAAATTCAGTCTCAACTATGCACCAATAATTTCCTCATATGTCAGATTTCAGCTTCCAGTTATAAGATATTGCAGAAATATGATTGTTTTTTTCCCTTTGTTGTGAAAGAACCAGTTTACAGTTGCATCTTCCACAAAGATGCGAAACTTTGATTTGCATGCAAGCTCTTCCTGAACTTTGTGTGCAAATAACGTCTTTTTTGGTGTTCTGCTGTTTGATAAGTAAATTCCCTTGAAGTAATGTAGAGTTGTCATTGTTGGTATTGTAGGAAAATCAGTGATAGATATTGTCATCTCGATGGAGAGATCTACAACATCAAAGATGGATGGTGTTTGGGGGAAGTTATAATGAAATCCATGAAGTTATCTAGACTACTCTATCAGATAACAGACATCCATCTGGGATAGCCTCTATAGTTTCACAGAAGTTTTGATTGATTGTTTCAGTGAGACAAGAGTTTTCTATGTCGGTACCAATTGTTCCAAGTGCATAAAATTGACACTATCTATGGGAAGCAGCCACATTAATATGCGATTGATGGATGGCCAGAGAAATAATTCTTAACTTGATCAGACAGAAGAGAAATATTCAGGATGCTGTAGAGCATACAGAACCTATTGATAAATCTGGTAAAGCTGCTTCAATCAGGCGGGAACTTAGAAGTGTGATCGTTGGCAAAACTAAGTCATTGTTTATGAAGAAGCAAGAAGTCTGATCTAAAGAGAACTAAATCAAATTAATTTTTCCTTGCAATTTTTTTTGTTTAGTAACAATTCAATTTTCATTCTATATGGCTCTTTGGTAAGTTCACTGTTCGCTGCTATCAGCATCAATTTTATTGAAAATATAAACAGGAAACAACAATTCATGCCTACATACATTTTGTAACTGTGTTAGTTACAGGTAGAATTGGTCATATTGCAGTCAATTTATTTACAAAAATTATAAAATTAGTACTCCCTGTTACTTACAAAAACCGAAGCCAGTTATTCTAATTATGAAATCATTTTGAGCAGTAATTTCAGTGAATATGTCGCGGCCTTCGAGCTTATTAGTTGCGAGTAAAATTAAGTATTATATATATATAGGAATATCCTTTCCATAAATAGCAATTTGCTTAAACTATTCCGCGTGCCTATTTCGGCAGTAAGAATCTCTTGTGGTGAATATTTGATCCAACAACCGCCAAGGTACTTACATGAATTTCCTTTTCACGCTGCCGCCCGTTTGATTACTTATCTACTCTTTTTTCTCTCATAAACAACAATTATTCATGATTACAGTACGGAAGCTTTCTCAAAACTTGTGCTTTCGTACTGCAGGGCAAGGCATGCCTTCAAGAGTTTGATTTATCTAATTTGTGTATATGATGACATTCATCACATGGACTTTATCTAACTAACATATCAACTCACCATAACTAAATCAGTAATACAAAATTCTAAAATTAATATCTAAGCCTCTACATATATATACTAAACATAATACACATGATTGGTTATGTTGTGTCGTGCTATCGCCCGGGTCTTCAGCTAGTTTCTGTAGAAAGTTGGGGAGGGGGTGTTGAAAGCTCAGATCTGAACTAAAATTTGAGCTTCGATTTTAATTTATTTATTTTTTAGCTGAAAGCTCTATCCCACTAGTGGAAAGTTTTGGTTCAACTAGTCGAAAGCTTGTTATTTGTTGATTCTTAAAGTCGATTTTGGGTTGAAAGTTGGTAATGTTAGGGTTAAAAGCCTTGCAGTGGGAAGTTGTAGTTTTGGGCAATCTCTCCATTTTTAGGTTGAAATTTTCTGTAAGGAGGAGACCAGCTGCCATGGGCGGAAGGAAGAGGGAAAGAGCGCATCATATCGAGTGCGTGCCCGAGATAGGGGCGCACAAAAAAGGAAAGTCTACCCTAGTTTCTCAGTGGTACAATACGCAGATGATACACTCATAATCACGCCAACCAATGCTCAAGACTTAATCTGTCCTAATCTGTCCGAAAGTTCTACTCAATACCTATGCTAATTCATTTGGGCTTAGAGTTAACTACCAGAAATCCCTCATGGTGCCCATAAATTGTTTTGATGACAAGCTCCAATATCTCACTAGGACTATAAATTGTGCCCCTGGTTCTTTTCCTTTCACCCATCTGGCCCTGCCTCTCGGACTCACCAAGCCTAAGACTGCAGATTTTTGCCTTTGGTTCAGAGTTGAAAGAAGACTAGTGAGCTGCGCACATATTTATCATATGGAGGAAAAATTACTTTCATCAATGTTGTTTTAGCCTCTCTGCCCACCTTCACTATGTGCAGTCTGGCAAAACCCCCAAGGAGTTTTGGAGCAAATAAACAAGTATAGACGAGATCTGTGGACAAAATATGATATCACAGCAAAATCACCTGCACTAGCTTCATGGGACTTAGTTTGTAGGCCTAAAGATGGAGACGGCATTGGAGTTATCAATCTTTCCGCTCACAACAAAGCGCTCCTCCTCAAGAATCTGCACAAATTCTTCAACCATGCAGATTTACCCTCGGTCAAGCTCATCTGGAACACCTAGTATCAAGACAGGGCACCACTTCACAAAACAGCTGAAGCATCCTTCCGGTGGAGAGAACTGTTTATCAGACAC
Source organism: Stipa capillata (assembly GCA_019208055.1). Taxonomy (NCBI): domain Eukaryota; kingdom Viridiplantae; phylum Streptophyta; class Magnoliopsida; order Poales; family Poaceae; genus Stipa; species Stipa capillata. Next base: position 89,962 of record JAGXJF010005397.1, read on the forward strand.
TTTTTGTTTAAGGGATGTTATCAGACACTTTGCTCTCAAATCGAGGGTTCTGGCCGCATGAGAAGAAAGCAACGCTTCCTCGGCAAAAGCAAGATGACGGACGGCAAGGACCGAGGCAGCAACTCCGACGATCTTCAACTCCGGCAAACTCCACAAGGAGTAATAGGCCACCACGAATAGAGAAGAAGGAAGAACAGAGAGTGTCGACCTCCATCGATCTGGATCGAAAGCCTCAACCAAGAACGGAACATCCAGTAATGCAAAGGAAAGAAGGTACCATGTCGTTCTACAATTTTCCTTGCACTGGAACAAGCGGCCACTGCCGTTGTCCTTCATCCACATCGCCAACGGCGACACCAAATACCACACCGTCTTCATCACGTAGCGCGGCCGTCTCGCCATCACGGCAGCGGCAACAACCTCGTCGAGGATGCACGTAGAGGCATCAGCCCTCCCGGCGCGGTGAAGCCCACAAACGCGCCCCCTGGCCCTCAGAGCGCAACGGCGCGGCGGTGCCTGCGACCGTGACCTTCGGTCCGGCCCACGCACATCGTGGCGTGGAGGCGCCTTCCCGGCGGCGTAGGTTACGATTTCCCCCTAGGAAATCACACGGGAGAGATGAATGATCTTATCCCTTCAGATTGTTTTTTATCTTATTGGTACAACAACATCGTTTTTGCGATTGAGATTAAGTTTTCTCGCAAAACCATATATTAATTCACCCCGTTAAATTAATTACAAATTTTGATACGTGACTACCTCAATTTTGTATGTGGAGTCACAAGGTAATAGGATGGCATATATTGCTTAATTGCAGATTATCCACCCTTACTACGAGGTCTACATTTTGTCAATTTCTGACGAAATGATTACCTTCAATGTGCTCTTCCTAATATTCAATTGATGCATACACAAGGTAATAGAGACATGCGCATCTACTAACGCAAGTCAGATTATGCAGCCTATTACTGCGAGATCCACCTGATCTTCAACATGTTATGCTCAATAATTTGAGGTCTACACTTTTCAAGTTTTTCACTTGAGTATCATATTTTGCAACTTTATTACAACATAACCATGATGGTTTTAGTTTACTCACAAGTAAATTAATAAATCTCTGGTTTTCACCCATGTAGGCCAAGATGACCGCTAAAGAGTTCGAGCCATTTGTACTCGATGGTCACAACTACCCAACATGGGCAATGGACGTTGAGGTTAGCCTTGCGTCACGTGGCATTGCTAAGGCACTCCAACCTCCTCAGGAGGGAGACACCCCGCTGACAGAGCAACAATAGTATGGAGCCTTATACATCATAAGGCATCATGTACACCCAGATCTAAAATATGAATATTTGACGGAGGAATCCCCAAGTAACACGTGGCAAGCGCTGAAGACCAGATATGAACAGCAAAAGGCAGTCATACTGCCTAAAGCTAGTCATGAGTGGACTCATCTCCGACTCCAGGACTTCAAGTCCGTCGGAGATTACAACCATGAAGTCCACAAAATCTGTTTCAAGCTGTGTTTCTGTGAGAAAGAACCTACTGATGCAGAGAAAATAGAAAAGACACTATCTACCATGCTCCCTGCTGATCGGGTTCTTCAACAATAGTACCGTGCTAGAAATTACTAGGCTTATTCTGACCTAATCCGTATACTTCTTTAAGCGGAGAAACATGATGAACTTCTGTTAAAGAATCATCATCAGCGCCCAGTTGGTGCTGCTCCATTGCCCGAAGTACATGCGAACTTTCAGAATAACGACAAGTTCGATGGCTCCTCTGGCCGCCATCCAAAGAACTTCAATGGTAAGCACAGACGCAACAGGAGGCACAAGCCACATGCTTCAGACTGTGGTAATGGCACTGCAAAGCCTAAGTTTGACAAAACCAATCTTTGCCAAAAATGTAGATGCTATAAGCATTTCACTAAGAAGTGTCATACCCCACGCCATCTGGTTCAGCTGTTCCAGCAAACCATAGGACGCAATCAACCTTCCCAAGGGCAGAGATATGAAGCACACTTCAATCTCCAACCGGACAATTCTAAAGAAACTGGTTGTTTGCATGATGTTCCACCAGAACCAAGCAACACCGGAGCTCCCCAGCTGTCGCAGGATCCCAAGGGCACGGAGGACATGTTAATAGAATATGCCTCGAACGACATATTTGGAGACTTTGTCTAGTCTCCCACCTCCTTAGACATAATATTTACGTCTATTATATTGTTGTTGTAATAAACATATTTATTGTTGTTGTTGTTGTCATTGTATATTATATATCACAATAATGTATCATCACATTGGTACAAATATATTTGTATGTATTCTATATATCTGATAAAGATTTTCATACTGGAAATCATCAATTCTATATATAGATTTCTACGGGAGTCAATCCGATGAAAGAGAATATGTGCCTTGTGGACACCTGCACCACAAACTCTATACTTAGAGAATTAAAATATTTTCACTCTTACTAAGAGAAAAGGAAAAATTTAACAATCGCTGGACGCGATGATGTAATTGTTGACTCTGTTCGGGCCACAATTACTATCCTATGGATACTTAAATAATAATCGATGATGCTTTATTGTATCTCGATTCAAATTGTACCTTACTAAACTATAGAGATATCTGTCAGAATGGTTTCCATATCGAAACCTGTGATGACAACAAAGATGAATATCTTTCTTTTTACCATATACAACGGATATGGCAACCACATTCTCTCCTTATCGTCAAGATTGTACTACACATACATCAAACCCGTAGCACATGTTACGTACAAAATAATTTTCCAAAATATCATTACATTCCAAACTTAGCTTACTCGCTTTGGTCATCCCGGCATGGGGATGAAGCGAAAAATTATTAGCAATTCCATTGGTCATGACTCAAATGATGCTAAATTTTGACAATATTTGGATTTTGTGTGCACTGCCATAGGGAAGCTAATTTTAAGGCTCTCGCACCTTAAAACCTAAGCTGGACCACTTAAATTCCTTGAACGCATCAAGGTGAGGTATGTCTTCTCAACCATTGACTGGACCGTTCAGGTATTCCTTGGTTCTAAGAGACACATCTACACGATGGTCTCACGTGTGCCTTTGTCCACATGAAATTATCCATGAGCTCATTATCCTAAACATCGAATTCAATCAATTCGAATGGACAACGCTGCAGAATTATCCTCACGTGCCTTCAATCACAATTGTATGGCCTTGGGATTACAGCTCAGCACTTTGTCCTATATGTCTACACTTAAAATGGTTTGGCAGAATCTCTTATCCAAAGAATTAAGCTCATTGCAGGACTCTTACTTCAGAATTGCAACTTACCAACTTCACGTTGGAATCATGAAGTCTTACACACTGCTGACTTGGTTCAACTGCGACCAAAACTGCACATCATAGTTCTTCCCCTCTATGATTAGTACGTGGAAATCCACTAAGTATTTCCCATCTGCGATAATTCGGTTACATACCGATATCACCACCCCGGCATATATCAATGGCCCCTCATAATATATTTGGGATCTATGTGAGAATAACTGTATTTCCGTCAATACCTCAAGCCCCTCACATGGGGAGTTAGTCAAGGCCAGTATGCTGATACCATGAGAACCATTTCCAGGCATTAGGGTGAGATTTCAAGTACCAGATAGAATGCCAGAAAATTAGTTGGAATGTCCAAGACATTTCTGCCTCAAATCCATGTACTCAAAGCTCTAAACCCTATGTTCAGAAAATTTGCAACACATTGCAAATAACCTGCCAAATTCATTTACTGACTATAAAGGTGTCACAAAATCCTATAATCCTGTAGAAATACGCTGGAAAGAGTGGAGGTACCAACAAAAACCGCTCAACTCCCCGTTTAAAGTAATAGGGGGAGAAGTACGGCCACACATCAGGATTCAGCTTCCTGCAAGCAACAAAGGATATCGAGGCCTCCGAATCAGTAAATGCAAGTCAACTTCACGTTGACAGACACCTAATGGGTAGTATACACCCGGTGGATGGGCAACCTCCACCAACCCAGCTCAGTAGTGCATACAATGACTGGGACATCGGAAAACCCAGACTCAACCGCATTGGAAAACTACGAACAGTCACCAAGGGTAAACGATATTTCCATCAACTATATACATATATATAGATTCTGGAGAAACATATAACCGAAAGTCTACAATTGTCGACATACATTTCTCAACTAGATTGCAAACAACCTTCCAAATGATTCAGATCCAAAAACCATGGCCATGGCAAAGTATGAACAATACTCAGACTGAACTCAATCGAAGGATGTAATCCAAGTAGAAATAACCTTGCTCAATAAAAGGAATGTATTCACAAAAGTAATACCTACACCAGTTTTCTTCCTAAATCGGAATGAGAACAACGAGGTGGTGAGACACAGAGCGAGTTTTGTAGCACAAGGGTTCACGCAGATACCCAAACCTATTCTCCAGATGTCGAACCCCAGAATTCATAACAGAGAGGCTTAAGAGAAACCACCCGCTAAGTCGAAACGTCAACCCCGACCTCAACTCCTGGGTGTCAATTCCAAGAGGAGTGGAGTGATATGGCTCCGAATAGCCCGAGACGTCAACCCCAAAGTTTACTCTGGCAAGCGCACAGAGTAGTAGGGTGATATGATCTCCTCACTCTTGTCCTACCGAGCCGGAACATCAACCCCGAACTCGTCCCGGCAAATTAATGCACGGCTGGAGTAGGGTGATATAGTTCCCAATCTCTCAGTAGTAGAGTCGCTTCACAGGGGTGATTAAACTTAATGACTCTATGATATAAACTCTAAAGTCCTACCCGCAACATGCGCTTCATCACATACACGCACGGCACATGAGCAGGCGAAAACAACCAGATCTCATAGCAGTGACTCTACGATAGAAACTGCAATATTATAAGTTTGAAACTTAACAAACATATATACACACAGCGGAAGAGTTTATAAGGCTACGAAGCCAAACAGTAGGGCCAAAAGTGGCAACGGAAACAAACCAAAATACCAACCCAGGGCAGGATCACTGCCTGGGATTCCCAGCGTCTAGGCGTCGTCGGTATCGATCTCTAAATAGAAACCACCCTCTGAAGGGGTAGCTTCCTCTGCAACAAAACAACAACAATAGCAGGGTGAGTACAAACTTGTACTCCGCAAGACTTACAGTGCGGAAATAGTAGTGATTGTGCCAGGTATCAACAACAAGGATAATTGTGGACTAATTTGCGGAAAGCCAAGTTTACCTTTTCAATAACCATAAGTAGATTGAAATTCGACTACTAGAATACCTTTTCAAAGGGGACGAGTCGACACTTCGCGAATATTCCTTACTGCAGATCACCACACCTGAAAAACCCTCGACCCATCCTCAACCACCCTGGGAGGAAGCTGTCGCTACACCATCCTTAGAGTTGGCAAGTTTTAGGATTTGTTGTAGTTGTCTAATTCGATGCAAAATCTTACCAAGTTGTCCATAACCGCGGACACGGCTGTTCAAACAGTTCTAACCCTGCAGGGGTGTACATCTTTGCCTACACGTATCGATCGTCTCCTAGTGCCATCGCGATTGACACACTTTCACGAGGTGTGCTGGCGGAGGGTGATCGAACACGACCTTTACAATGCTTTCGACCTAGGTATGAGCCACCCGTACGGGCTAGTCCATGTACATCAGTCCGGCCGTAACTACGACACGGTCCCATACGTTGTAGCAGGTGATACATCCCCGGACTCGAACCGTGTGTAACCCTTACACCTATATTGAAGCACCACACCACATTCCTTTTTCCACGCACCCAATACACGAAAACGGCAAACTATGCGGCTCATAGTCTAAGTCTAGGCAAATTATTCAGTCGTGGGTGGCCCCATAATCCACCCGTGTAGAAGTACGCGAATCTTGGTTCGAAGGGACACCGGAAACCGGTCCTTGCGGGAAAACGAGACAACCCACCATGCTCCCAGCCATGGCCTCTCGTCTAGCCCAGATATGATTAAGCCAATTCATTAGTTATCCCGGTGAACACCCACCTACCACGTAACCCATTCCCAGTGTTGATTCATCTGCTATCCCAGGAATTACGACTTCTACAAGTCTAAGCATGTCTAAGCATAAATATAATAACAGCATTCGAACAGTGGATACTAGACTACGCTAGATGGGTTAGGTTAGTGGTGGAGCTGTTTAAGCGACAAGGTGAGTCGTATTCATCGGACTAGGGCTTTTCTTAGCGGAAAAATAGCAGTTGAACGCATGTAATAATGAATTTGAAAACAACTAATACTTTGCAATTAGTAGGAGCTTTGCAACGTGACCAAAGGGGCTGCTTGCCTGGTTGCTCTGCAACGACACCCTGCTCTTGATCGAGACTATCGCCCTGTGGATCCTCCGGCTCTATCGAGGAAAAACGGAAACACCGGAAACAAGGGCATAATCGTAAATATCAAAATGCACAACATCAGCATGAGATGCAATGCATGCCATGATGTAGAGGGTGCAAAATAAGGACTAATGCAAGTGGAATCAATTTAATCGGAGTTCGGACGCATAAAATGTCGCGATCCGAAAATTCTCCGGCTAATTGGAAGCCCTAATTTGAGTTTTTAGCAAATTGTATTATTCCTAGCATGCAAACATGGATGGAAATGATGTTTTTGAATAGATTTCATTTTTCCGAACATTTTGATATATTATTTGCATTTTTCTGATTAAAGATGAATTTTCTGTGAATTTTACAAGATTTAATCCATTTTCACCCTTTGTTTTATTTTTCTCAGCAAATATAACATTTAATTCAATAAATACTGACGAGTGGGCCCCACTGGTCCAATATTGACCAGTTTGACCAAGACATTGACATGTGGGACCCACCTATCACAACTTTTCCTTTTTCTTTTCATTTATTCTCTTAATCTTGACATGCGGGGTCCACATGTCATTGAGACAGGCTGAATGAGTGTATTTCATACACTGACTTGTTATTAACAGAAGACATTAATGAGTTGGTTAATAATAATTGCAGGAGATTGGTACTTAATAGGGTTGTTAATGTGCCTGTTAGTTTTGATTGCCGATGATTTAACATTAATTGGTAATCCTCATTGCATTAATCACAGAGTTAACTAGCTGGCCTTCATTACACTGGTTAAGCAGGTCTTAGCAGCCAATTTAAAGGGGCATTAATCATGTCTTAAGACATGGATTAGGGTCATAATGACCCTAATCACTGCTGTCCGCCGGCCAACCCGGGCCTCGGTCGGACCTGGGCACGGTGGGGAGGGCGCTATCGCCACCGGCGGCGGGGCAGCTCTCGGGACCCAGCGGCGAGCGGCATAGGAGGCGGCGGCCGAGGCTTACCGGCGACGGGGCGAAGCACTGGAGCGGCTTGGGACCCGGGGGAGGCCGGCGGCGAGCTCACGGGAGGGAGCTAGGGCGGCGAGGAACCGGGCGGCGGGGGATTGGCGCGGTGGAGGGGGCGAGCTCCAGTGGGGCGGCGAGGTGGCGGCCGAGCGGAGCGGGGTGCTCCCGACGGGCGGTGGCGCTCGGGATGATGCGGGGGAAGCGGCGGCGGAGGCTCCCGAGGCGAGGCGAGCCCCGGGTGAGGGAGGAGGCGGTAGGGAGGCGCGGGATGGGGCGGCGCGGTGAGGGGAGAGGGAGCTCCGGTGGGGCGGGGTGGTGCGGAGGCGCGCGCCGACGGGGCGACCGGGAGCTTCGGGCGGAGGTGGTAACCGGGGCGGGGGCAGCCGGCGGCGACGAAGGGATGGAGGGCGGGGGGCGCGAGGTGCGGCGAGGGAGGCCGGAGCAAGCGGCGGCCCGAGCGGAGCAGTGAGGAAAATGAGGGAGATGGGGGGGGGCACGGCGGTAGGGGAGAGAGAGAGAGAGGGAGTCGGCACAGGAGGGGATAAGGGAGAGAGTTAGCTTCGGGAGGAAGGAAAATAGGGGGCGGTTGCGGGCTGGGCTGAAGGAAAGGAAACGGGCCGGGCAAGGCCCATTCCGGGTAGAATTAGGGCTTTAGAGAGATTGGGTTTAGGGTTTTAGAATTTAGGTTTTGATTGATATTCTTTGATTTCTTTCAAATTGAACTACCAAAATTAACCAAATCAAACCCTTATTTTCTTGAACATTGCTTCTCAAATTAAAAGAGCAAAGGAATTAGGCCAAGGGTACACGGTTCAAGATTAGATTAGGTCGGGCTTTAAAACTCACCGAATCCTACATGCATGATTTAGGATATCATCGAGCATATCAAAAATTTCAAAAACCTTCACAAATTCGGTTCACTTTAGGAAGGGGGCGACGGGGGAGAAGGGCCGGCGACAGGAGGGCTTGGGCGGTGCGGAGGCGCGCGGTGGATGGAGGGGAGGGCGGCCGGCGATGGGAGGTGCTAGGGGGGGTGAGCGGCTCGGCGCCTTAGGGAAGAAGCAGGGGAGGGTGGTGGCGGGAGCGGCCGGGCTTGGGAGCTTCGGTGGTCGCCGGGATGAATGGGGCGGCGGTGCTTCGGTGGAGGGGGAAAATGGCGAGCGGCGGCAACCGCAGGTGAGAGGGAGGGAGGCGCGGAGTGGCTCCGAGGCGGTGGATGAGCGGTGCGTGGGCAGCCGAGGCAAACGGCGGAGGGAGTAGAGGCCGGCGGGTTGAGTGGATAGGGATGGGGAGGACAACCGAGTAAGGGGATGAGGATGGGGGAAAGCACCGGTGCCTTAGAGAGGAAGGAAGGGGGGGGGGCGGTGGCAGGCTGGGCCGAAAAAGAAGGGGGAGAGGAGAAGGCCCATTCGGGTAGAAGCTAGGGTTTTAGGATTTTTCTATTTTGCAAATTGAATCTTTGTTTCATAAATCCAACCCAAATTGAATCATATATAAGGGGACATCGGAAAACCCAGACTCAACCGCATTGGAAAACTACGAACAGTCACCAAGGGTAAACGATATTTCCATCAACTATATACATATATATAGATTCTGGAGAAACATATAACCGAAAGTCTACAATTGTCGACATACATTTCTCAACTAGATTGCAAACAACCTTCCAAATGATTCAGATCCAAAAACCATGGCCATGGCAAAGTGTGAACAACACTCAGACTGAACTCAATCGAAGGATGTAATCCAAGTAGAAATAACCTTGCTCAATAAAAGGAATGTATTCACAAAAGTAATACCTACACCAGTTTTCTTCCTAAATCGGAATGAGAACAACGAGGTGGTGAGACACAGAGCGAGTTTTGTAGCACAAGGGTTCACGCAGATACCCAAACCTATTCTCCAGATATGGAATCTCTTTCCGATACTTTATCTTAATGGCAGTACAAATCATCTATCTTTGCAGTTGATAGATGTAGTGACCGTATCTCTTTATGTGTCACTTGATTCAGTCATATAGATTTCCCATGGAATCACAATGTTGAATCTAAACACAAAACGCAACATATATTGTGTCAAATCAATAAGTCATACATGGCTTAAATTAGTCAGAATATATTTGGTACAACCGACTTAGTGAGTTCCTTATACAAAGGGTTATTCCTACAATGATGATTGTCCACGTGTGTTCATCAAGAAATCTTCTACAGGATTTTGTATTATCTCAGTGTATGTTGATGAGCTATACATCATTGGCAACGCACAAGATATTGACGATGCACGTGATCATCTAAAGACGGAATTTGAGATGAAGGATTTGGGTAATGCCAAATTTTGCTTGGGATTACAACTCAAGCACCTTCACTCATGTGTTATGGTACACCAAGCTGTCTATATCCAGAATTTATTAGAGAAATTCAATATGGACAAGATTTATCCATCCAAAACTCTCCTGGTTGTTCAATCTCTAGACGTAGAGAACGATCCTTTTTAGACCATGAGACGATGGAAATGAGATATTGGGACCAAGGTTCCATATCCTAGTGCCAGCCCCATCAAACACAATTGGTTGGGAGTCAAGAATGTCTTTCGATATCTCCAAAGCATGAAACATCTTGTCATATTCTTTCAATTTTAGAGAAATTTGGACTCCAATATCATCGGATACATTGATCAGATCCCCACTATATCAGATCACAGACAAACTTTGTGTTCCTACTCGGTGTGATAGCCATCCCCATGGAAGTCTTCTAAACAGACCCTAGTGGCTACATCCACCAATCATTCTGAAATATGAGACATCATGTGTACGTGTGTGGCTCCGCAGAATGATAAACCACATACAACAATCATGTGGAATTGATTCTATTGAATCACCAACCATTATCTCCAAGATAATGTTGCTTGTGTTGGTCAGATGCAAAAGGGTTACATAATGAGCAATATCAATATATTGCCCATCTTGCAAATTAGATCATGCGGTAACCTCGTTGATTTATTCTCAAAGTCTCTATCAACTTCAAACCTTTCTACAGTATGTTAATGTAATTGGTATGCGAGGACTTTGAGATTTGCAAGGATCAGGGGAAGTCACTCTCTGATTATTAACCTGTTCATACATCATATTGTACTCTTTTTCCCTTTATGAGTTTACTCTCAAGGTTCTCATCAAGGTTTTTAATGAGACAATATCTTCACAAGATCATATGCCATACTTTCTATTTTCCCCACCGGGGTTTTAAAGGAACTACACAAGGCATATTTGTTGCTCTCTAAACTCAAGTATGGGTTTTTCCTTTTAAGGTTTTCTCACACAAGTTATCAAAGAGGCAATAACCATTATATGTTGTACCATTTTCTCCTTATTTTCCCACTAGGTTTGAAGGAGTTTTAGCAGCATATCAAATACTATTCTCCTCATATTTTTCCCACAAAGTTTTTGGAGGAGTTTATCGAGATTCTGAAGATTATACGAAGGATTCTCAAGATGATGCATATACCCAAGAAGAGGCGTTGTACAAGGGGGAGTGTTAAGAATAGAATAGTTGCTTATCAATTAATCTAATTAGGATCAGGCTAGTTATTAACTAGGTTGCTTGTCTCTCAAGCAACCATATACTTCCTTGGTTCTCAAGGCAACTATGTACTTACTTGGCTTTCAAGCAATTGTGTACTTCCGTCCGGGTATATATACCCTAAATCCATCATCAATAAAGACTAATGGATCATTCATTCATTCATCTCTCTTGTTCTTTACTTTTCACTCTAAACAATTCCAACTGGAATTTAGAGAAATGGGGCATTCCAACTGGAATTTAATGGACTCACCCGCTAGAATGCGCGCACACACACTAATATAAAAGCTCTAAACTTCTCTAGCTTGTTCCTAGCATTTAGACATTGCTTGTGTGTTTATATATAGCTATCCACGTGCAGATGAGAGGTGTGCATCATCCTGATTGAACGGCTAAACACGTAGATGCATGCGAAGAGCCACGTCGGTGTAATCAAACTCGCTGAAATTTCCTTTAAAAAATATATGTGGATCTTAGCTAGTTCATCGTGCCATCCGTCGGTAGCACACAGGTTACCAGAAAAACCGGGGCCGGGTGCCTCTTGGATCAGCAGGAGCCACTCGGTTTCCATGATTTGATTTTATCTGAATTTCTTATCTGAATTTGTCGAGAGGAAATCGGCTAAGTTCGTCATGATTTTGGCTAACTCGGCTGGAATTGGCATAGCTCACAATATTTCGATCTAACTGGATGTTAAAAGCACGGATAAGTAGCTGGTACTTTAGATGAGATGAATCCTGCTTACGATCTCCTATTTAATTGGTCTTTCGACGGAGATTAGCTGCTGAAGTTATCTTACATTCCTCTCTTTATTTTCATCGAAGCAAGGCAGAGGATGCATACGGCATACCAAAAAAAAACATGTCTAGCTGAAACGCTCTCGACAAATTAACCCTGCATACGACAGATTGTCCTTTCTCCAGAGATCACCGTTCAGCTGGAAACAACCTCGAATCAGGAAGTTACAAATTTCAAGAAGACAAAGGAAGCCATAATGGTCAGATCGATGGTTTAATCCACTTTTTTGGACTAAAATAATTCCACTTGCGTGTACGTACTTGCACTACTACTACGATCACCTCAAGCAACAGGGTTAGCTAGCTAGCTGCACTAAATTTGATATAGTTTCCAACTATTAAATATATTTAAATGGATGTGCTTGCTTCAATAATACATGCCTGTTGCAATTTTTCTACCTGTACACGATCACGATCGACAAGGTAAGCTCTACATCGATCGAACACTGTTTCATGACCTGGACACTGGTGGTGATCACGATATAGAAACGGTTAGAACTCTAGATATCGCTGTTGGTACAACCTGGAGTATTGTTTATATATATAATCGTGCAGAGTGTAATCGTGTTTAATTTTATGAATAAATTATAAGTTTACTATCTCCCACACACGCTCAGTCAAATATGGAATTTTTTTAAAAAATATTATTTTTTCCCCCTTAAATCACAACACTGCCACATAAATTGAAAGAATTGCAAAAATCTATACCTGTCGGCAAGCCAAACACCGAAATGCTTCGATCGGCAGCCCAATCGCCGAAATCCCGACGAACCGGCGAGCCAGCTACCGACTTGGGCTAGTCGGCAAGCCAGCTGCCGACTAGCTCCAAGTCGGCACGCCCGCTGCCGACCAGCCCCCCCACCGCCGCGCCATGGCCCAGCTCCTCCGACTCCGCCCCCGCAGCAACAGGCGCCGCCGCCCCCGGCCTCGCCGCTCTCCCCGCCTGCCTCCTCCCGGCCACGAACGCCGCCCTCTCGCTGTTCAAGGAGCTCAGAGCTCAGGGAGCTGTTCAGGGGAGCTCTAAGAAGGTGAGCCGCCGCAGCCGCCGGCCTCTCCGCCGCAGCCACCGTCGGCCTCCTCGCCGCGCTCCCTCGCCTAGCCAAGTCGTGCCGCCGCCGCCGCTCGGTCAGGTCGTGTGCGTGCGTGCGTGCGTGCCCGTGTGCGTGTGTGCTCGTGCGCATGCCGGTTAGGGCTATCGGCAGATGGGCTGCCGATTTGGGCCATGTCGGCAGATAGGCTGCCGATTTGGGCCATGTCGGCAGATGGGCTGCCGACCAGATCACATTTTTGAGATTTTTTAAAATCGTGTGGTACTTCTGTGATTTACGAGACAAAAATAATATTAAAAAAACTCGTCAAATATGCATAAATTATTTGTACACGTCAAATATGCATTAATTATTTGTACACGTATGGTTGGATATATAAGCCTTGTAAATGATTGACTAGTAAATTCTGCAACTACTAGTATTGCACAAGAGCGCACCACTTGACATTTGGAGAGTTCTTTGCTATACCATGTTTACTAGTAGTTTTGATTTCTGTGACGATAAATAGCTCGTTGCGTTTGTTTCATAAAAAAGTTAACTAGGTCAATCGTGTCTCCACCATCCTTCTCTTGTAATATGGGTAATCCTCGGTCAGTATTCAATTTCCACGATCAGCTAGATCATACGGAGAAGTTCGCGGTGTTAAAATGTTCACTTTACTGACAAGTAGGTTCAACCGGTCACATACATGGCAAGTGTAAAAAGTATGATAGAGCGACGTGTTACTACGAAATACATGTTCCTCTCTGTGAATGCAAAACATAGAGTGCCGTTATGTGATAGCTTTTCAAAATAAATATGACTAGTTCTATGAAATTTACTCTACGAGATATCACTAACAATCATAAAAACACCGTGCCCATCGTGAATGAAACATTAAAAGCCCATTGCGATTGACATTTTAGATTGTTTACAATTAACCCAAACATACACGTATATATACAAACACACAAATATATCCTAATATGCTCCTGAGCACAGTCTGTCGCGTTGCCTACCGACCCAACCGACATAGCCAGGTCGACCCAGCTATGCCCATCCTAAAATTCCCCGTTATCCAAAAATTACCATTATGTATATATGCTTTTACTATCTCACGGTCATCAATTTACCGCATCTCCAACCATTCCATAATATAAACAAAATAGTTTATCTAGTTATTCACAATCATTTGCACAGCCCAGTTGGTTAGAGGTGTAGAGCTATGTGCATGAGGTCCACGGTTTGAATCTCACCTCCTCTTTATTTTTTTAACTTAAAGCGGCGAATGTGTGGTGGTAAAAATGTGCGTAGATTGCAGTAAAAACCATCATGAATTTTACGGCTAACATGTCAGACTTGTCAACAATAAAATGACACATGAGTTTTTACTGTTCGGGGCTACACTTTTACCATCATACTACCCACGTACATCCGGGAAACAAAACTTACTGTCCAAAATCAAAATTTTATTGTTCAAAACTACAATTTTTACCATTAAAAAACAATAATAAAATGCCACACAATTTTACTATTTAGAACCGCAAGTTTTGTCGTCAAATTCGAGCAGGGGTTGGTCTAAACGATCTGATCGCTCGGCTAGCTCGGGTTGGCACGTTTCGGCCGAAGCGCAAAGTGCACCCTCACGTATATTAACACCGTCGTGTGTGTGTGTATGTGTGTGTATATATATACACTATACGAAAGTTGAGTTAGGGCTCCATGATTTCATAATCATGAAGTCAAGCCAAATTTAGGTATAATTTTTGAAAGTTTTCGTTTATAGGTATATACCTGATTATAACAATTCAAATGAAAAACATATATTTGAAAAAGTACTAATATTTTAAGGTATATTAGGTCACATACCTAGAATTTAGAGTATATCAGATATCTTAAAATATTTAAATTTGAGTAGTTTTTTTAAAAGTATGTATTTCATTTGAGTATATATCTTTAGATACATATTTTAAAATTGAAACGTTTAGAAAAAGTATTCAAGTTTACTTTAAATTTGAGCATTTAAAATCATAGAACCCATACATGTAACCCTAGGTGTATATATATATACACACAACAGTTATATGGGATCAACGTGAGTCTCCACAAGGTGTACACGTAACACCCAACTGAACCGGTGCTAATTAGAGCGTACCTAAAATCCACTGTAGCATGCATAATAAATACTGAAGTAGACAAATATTAATAGTCCCAAACATATACACTAAACAAGGAATAATATAATCGAAGCCGCTAGATGCATTGCATGCAACTATGCATCCATCTCTCGCTCTCGCGTGTATATAGACACATGCATGCGCTGCCACTCGAGCCATGCATGTCTTCAGTTACACCCGTAGCTAGCTACACACTGCACACAGCTGCTTTAATAGTCGCGCTCTTGCTGTTGCCGCGCGCGCGCCAGCCATGTCCAAGGCCATCACCAGGTCCCTCGTCTCGCTCAACAAGATTCTCGTTAGAAGGCTCAGATCCCTCATCGCCCATGCGCCGGCGCCTCTGTCGGCCGCCGAGAGGCCACACAGGCGCGTGACGACGGACGGCGGCGGCGGCACCGTTGTGTGCAAGGTGGAGGGCGGCCTATTGATGTCGTCCTCCACCTTCCCGTACTTCATGCTCGTGACCCTGGAGGCCGGAGGGCTCCTCCGGGGCCTCCTCCTGCTGCTGCTCTACCCTGTCCTGCGCCTGCTCAACCATGAGCGGGCCACGAAGGTCATGATCATGGTGAGCTTCCTCGGGATCAGGAAGGACGGGTTCCGGCTGGGCAGGGCGGTGATGCCCAAGTTGTTCCTGGAGGACGTGTGCGCCGAGGTGTTCCAGAGGGCGGCGGCGCCTGGTAGGCGCCGGCGGTGCATCTGCGTGAGCGCCATGCCGGGGGCGATGGTGGAGCCGTTCCTGAAGGAGTACCTCGGCGTCGACGCCGTCGTGGCGCCGGAGCTGAGAGTTCCGGGGGTACTACCTGGGTCTCATGGAGGACGAAGGCGAGGTGCTGAAGAAGCTGGACGTGGAGGAGGTGATCGGGGTGAAGGCCGGCGGCGGTGGCGACGTCATCGGCATCTGTGGACTCGGGCGCTCGTTTCATCACCTCTTCCAAAAGTACTGCAAGGTTAGTTATTAACTCGATCTACTTATTAATTACTACTACAGTTATTAGCTGTGCATATATTAGTTCATTCATGCACGTCATGTTTAGTTTGATTTGCATGCATGATTGGATATGCGCATGCATGTAGTGCTAATTAATCAAGTAGGACTAGCAGTATTATTTTGGTATTACTATTAGCTAGGTTTCTGTCAACTTCAGTTCGATCAAGTCTATAGCCTATATAGGTATACTCTACTGTCCATGCATGTCACGCAGCAATATATTACAGATTGAGATTGGGATGTCTGTACGTATCCCCTACTCATTGATCTTGTTACACGTCCATGTCGGCCATGAATCCATGCGTGGATCCTACCTCAGTAATTGGAAACCAGCATGGATCCTACCTCAGTAATTGGAAACCAGCAGCTATATATATCATGTAAAGTATATGTAACGGCACATGTATATGCAGTTATGCACTACAACATTATGATCAGATATGTCTTTTCAGCTAAGGTAATCTATATGTAGCATATAACTTGTACTTTCTTGCCGGCCCAAACTGTGCATGTTGCACGTATGCATGGTACGTTGTAATTTACAATTAATGTACATATATTATTATACGCTGAAAAATCAACTAATAATCACATCTTCAAGAGTTGAATAGCATTGCTCTTCATCGGGAGAAATTCTATGCGTAAAGCTAGTGTTGCATCATGCATGCATGTCGTCTAAGCTGCATGCCCAATATATACTTTAAGAATCATGTGAATTACTGAAGCAAAAGAAGCTCAAACAATTGCATTTGTATGTTTCGTTAACTATTACTAGTGCCCGGTGGATCTAATGTTGCTAATGTCCCAAAATAGTCCTTGATAGCTAGAGATACTAGTCCTACTACTTCCTATGTCCATACTATTTTTTTCGATGAACTATCCTTATCTGTTACCGAGAAATTACCAAATTATTTGGATCAGTCGTAGTCTCACTAGCTCGGTCTCACGATGCAAGCCTTAGGATTGATCCAACTATCAAAACGGAAAAAGTTAGACTCTTACAAAACTAAAAGTTGTGTGCTTTCAAGCTGATTTCTTTTATTTAAAAAGGCATTGTTTAAGCCTACAGTTTTGCACACAATTTCTCTGTGCATCATTTTTAGTTTAATGATGTTCAACTGGATCGACTTCTAATTACAGTTTTGTGCATGCATGTATGCAGGAGGTGCACGTGCCAGCGGAGTCCGCGCGTCGGCGGCGGCCACCCCTCCATCCCCGGCGCTACCCGAAACCCCTCATCTTCCACGACGGCCGCACCGCCTTCCAGCCGACGCCGTCCGCGACGCTCGCCATGTTCATGTGGCTGCCGCTGGGCGCGCCCCTCGCCGTCGTCCGCATCACCGTCTTCCTCCTCCTCCCCTTCTCCCTCTCCATCCCCCTCCTCGATCGCCGCCCTCGGCATGCACAACCGCACTATCGCCTCGCCGCCGTCGGCGGCCGTCAACCTCTTCGCGTGCAACCACCGCTCCCTGATCGACCTGCTCTGCGTCTCCGGCGCCGCCGGCCGTGCCGACCTCGCCGCGGCCACCTACAGCATCAGCCGCCTCTCGGAGCTGCTCTCGCCGATCCCCACGTTCCGCCTCACCCGCGACCGCGCCGCCGACCGCGCGGCCATGCAGGCGCAGCTGTCCCGCCCCGGCGTCCGCCGCGGCGGCGGCGGCCTGGTGGTGTGCCCCGAGGGCACGACCTGCCGGGAGCCTTTCCTGCTCTGGTTCAGCCCGCTGTTCGCGGAGCTCGGCAGCGGCGCCGTGGTGCCCGTGGCGCTGCACTTGGCGGTGGGCATGTTCCACGGCACGACGGCGGGGGACAGGAACCTCCTGGACCCGCTGTACCTGCTCATGAACCCCGTGCCGTCCTACGTCGTGCAGTTCCTGGACCCTGTCGAGTGCGGCGGCGGCGGCGAGGCGGCGCGCAGGGTGGCGAACGAGGTGCAGCGGTGGATCGCGGAGGCGCTGGAGCACGCGTGCACGGGGCTGACAAGGAGGGACAAGTACCTCATGCTCGCCGGCAACGAAGGGGTCGTCGCCGCCGACGACGACGCGAAGAAGAAGAGCAATGGCAATGCATGAGAAGTAGTAGTAGACGACGACTAGTACAAATTGTGACTGCTTTCTCGTGTGATTTAATTTTGTGTTATTCGGTGCGTGAAATGCACAAGCTTTGCAACTAAAACTGTTTATAAATATATAGAAATATGTACATTCAGCAAAAGAATCATATGTTAGTTAATTATTCAAATTGAGCTGCAGGTGCTGTTCAATCAGGCTCCTCTGCTCGGTGCATTTCTGTTCTCTAATTGGGGACCTCTTGTTGTTCGATCAGAGTCTCGATCTAGATTGTCCGTGTAAAATTCACTGGATCTGAATGAAAAATACTGAAATTTGGCAGGTCAAGTAGAGACACGTCAGTGTCGTTGTGGTGCTTGCTGCTTCACTCGGAACTTAATTGGGAGCTAGATCTGTAGTATATGTCAACGGCACTGATGCAACGTGCGACTTTACCTCTGCGTAGCTAGCATCCATTATGTACGGCTCAGAAAATCGATGGGAACTCCCTTACCACTTACGTCCTGTAGCTTGACAATCATAAAGCTACAGCAAAGTCAAACTGAAATTTCTGCTCTTGATTCCAGCAGTAGCATTCTCTTGGGAAGAATATAGAAATTTTGCAGCTAATCATATACCTCCTGCTCTTAATACAAATGTCGGATAACATTTTCCCACTTTGCATCGCAACTAGCCTCCAGCAAGTTATAGCAGGTTCCATTAGTTGGCTGGCTTAATATCCACCAGCATTGTCACATACATGCTCTTTTTCGTCCAAATTTCAATTCTCCAAATTGAAATCTTAGCAAGTTGAATCAGGATTTTCAATTGCATCCCATAACTGAGCTAGTCAATCGCGCATCAAGCAATGGGTACAGGGAGCTGTCTTGCGTAGCTATACTCAAAGTCGTTTATTTATCTTCTTTCTGCCCAGAGCAGTGATCATTAACCTCCTTCAGTTACCATTGCTTCTTGCCCTTCCTCCTTTTCCTAACACCACCACTACTACTACTCTTTGCATTGCTTCCGCTGCCAGGAGAAGGGGGGTCATTTTGCACACCGGATGTTTCAAAGATGCCAGATTGCACTGCATTCTGCAGCCACTCAAAGAACTCTTCATCGATTGCTCCATCCATGTTTGCACCATTTGGGACCCCTCCACCCCTTGGCGCTGAGGTGCTCCCTTTGCCACTAGCTTGCTTTGTCAAACTGGCATTTACATGAAAGCTCGGCTTGTGAGTATTTGCTGAACATCTCATCCCCTGGAGAAGAAAAAGGAAACTTGTATATCAATTCAAAAATCTTTTACTTCTCTATGTACTCACTAGGCGGAGTGTGAAATTCTGTCTATGCATGGGAGTGTGTATTACTCCATTGGACACCTCAGATTTCAGTAAACATGCAGATTTGCTCTAGCTGTAACTATATTTGGTGTACTGTTTTCCTATCCACAACGCAATTTTTTTAATCGTAATAGTACATGGAGAACTGGAGACAATCTGCCCATACAGTTGCCTAAACAATAACGAACATTAGCAACTGTTCTCCTTACTGAACTAGTTGTACGCTTTATTTCTAGAGTATGAAATCCCTGCTCACAGTTCTCATGACCTAAAAAAGGATTTCAGTGGTTGAAATAGGTAAGCATTTTGGCATACTGCATAGCAGTCTTGCCTCACAGCACAAGAATATGTACTTAACAGAGACCATAGTTACGAGCATTCAATATACAATACAGCAAGTATTAATGTACACATCAGAATTTTCATCAAAGATCTGAATCACCTGGCAGCTGAACCACTTAGTGACATCAAATATGCTGCTTTCGGCACAAACATATGCATGAGGCGAATCAGGCTGCATAACAGTATACATCATAACATGTCAGTCAAATACATTTGTGATGGCTAGGTGCCACAACAAACACTCACCTCTCTTCAAAAGAAGCTAAATTTTTTGATAGGAAAGTGTTCATATAATGAGTTGGAATAATCTGGCATTACCTTGTGCAGCATCCCAAATAGAATGGGTTGAAATGACTGCTCAACCCATCCATCGCCATCTTTAGCCTGATGGAACTCTTTGCAATCCTGTGATGCAGAAAATAATAAAAGAATACAAAACATTTACCACTAGCATATTATCAAAAGCAACCATAAACATATACCAAACGAAAATACCTGACACCATCTAGCTTGCAACTTAGCTCTTCCTGTATAAATCCACAGGTGGAAATCGCCGCATTTCTTGCAAGCTATTCTTCTTGTTAGACCATAAGGTCCTTCATCAACATCTTCAGAAGGGCTAAACCCTTGCTGGAATGTACCATGCCCTCCTTTCTAGTAAAATTATAGAAATAATACAGAAAAAAAATCACGCCTATCAGATGAATAAATTATACATAATACTTTACAAGGAGGATAAACCAAAGTAGCAGAAAATTAAGGCGAGTGCTAGGCATCAGTCGGGCGATCTGAATCCCCGATCGGCCACCTCCCCTACCATCCGATCCAACTTAAAGTGGGCAGATCTGAGGCGTCTGAACATTGCAACATAAAAATCCCGCATGCAACATTTTTCTTTTACCTATGCAACATCGTTGCAACATTTCCTCTGGTGGTTCAATAAAAAGGTGCAGAAAACGTTTGCAACATTCAAAAAAACGCATGCAACAAATCCCCATCCGATATAACAAAACCATATGAAAATAACAGTGACATATGCAGCAACAAAAAACGCATATACAACAAAAACAATTCACATATGCAACATACAAAATTCACCTGTGCAACATGCGAAAACATATGCAACAAAAAGCCCAAAAGCCATTGCAACAAATCATCCAGTCGCATGCAGCAAAATTCATCTCCTACCGCAACAGAAAAAATAACTATTGCAACTTCAAAATTCAAAACCCCAAGACCCACTCACCTCTCTCTGTCAATATCTTAGCACCCAGCCTCGCATCTCCAACCTCGCCGACAGCAAATTTGGCCGAATCGAGCCCACCAGCGTTGGCCGGAGCTCCAACACGAGGTCGGGGCTGCCTCCTCCGCGAGCTCCAACTCAAGGTCTGGCGTGGGCGTTTGCTGGAGCTCCGCCATGAGAATGGGGCAGCGGCCTCCGTGAGCTCCTTCCTGAGCACAGCGAGATCCTGTGGAAGGAGAAGGCCCCAAGGAGGAAGAGGAGATGACCCCAACCCCCAGGGAGGTGGAGGAGGAGAAGGCCTTATGGAGGAGGGAGAGGAGGATGGAGAAGAGCACCTGGGTGGACTGTGGAGCATGCGTTGTGCAAGAGAAAGAAAAGGAGCAGAGGAGGCAGTCGATTCTTTTGTTGTGTTGGTCGGTCGACGCAAAGACTTTTCCGAAAAGTAAACTACAGAGACTAGGCCAATTTTATGGAGTTTTTTTGCACAGGGCATACTACTAACAATGCACGTAAACCTGAAGCTTTATTAATGTGTAGATGATATATCATTGTTGTGTCTTTTATTTTTATTTCAGACCATCTTTAGTGAATGGACTGTTAAACCAACGTAAACATTTGATGGCAAATTTGCAAGCATAAATTTTACATTTGCCAAAAAAAATGATTGATAATATTAGAAATGTCACACTGTTCAAACTGCCAAAAAAATGCCTACAACGAAAACATATGAACCTATTGAGCGTTGATCTATAACATGCATGTCTTTCCAACAACGCAAGATGTCTAAAGTCAAAACCATCACATCGAAACCATTATGCAAACTGCATACAGTAGTGTTTGGCAGTTTGCATGAGAATAATCAAGCGAACTGTCTATGGTGGTGATCAAAACCATTGAGCAAACTGTTGCGATTGAAACCATCCATCAACCGTGTATATATTGGTGTTCGAGGACACCTAAATATGATGTTTTTCCAACACACACCATGCACGTAAAAACAAACACATTAATCTTAACTAATCTGAACAGTACAATCTATACTAATTCCTCAGTCAATTCAACTTTCACTAACTATGACTATTCCTGGGCCATGCTTTCAAAATTCAAACAGGTCCTAAATTTGATTGAGACCAAATGTAAAAGTTACACTGAAAATCCAGTAACACAAATGGCCAAATCAGCCAAAGACCAATTTGGTTCAGCTGCTAAGTGACTTCAGTCAGTTTCATCTTTTTCTAAATTACTCTGAAAAATATAAATTATCGTGTATTTGAATAGTTCCAATGCAAATCCTTCCCATATGCACTTCAAAAACATGTTAATACAACATAATTAGTTATAAGAATGCTGCCTGGAACTACTTCAAAGAAACAAGACATAGGGGAAATCAAGCAAAGAGTAAATATGAAATATCAATCATGTAAAGAATTATTAAGAAGACCTTTTGAGAAGCACTCTGAAACCGCCTAAAGTAGTTCAATAGCTCCTCCCTCCTTAACTCATCATCATATGTCTTTCGTTTCAAAGAATCGAGAAGAACCTGTGTGTTGAGTTGGGACCTCAGAAATGCATGATCTTATAAAAGACTCATTTTAATTGGATATGTAATTATGTCAATAAGGAATAGATGCGAACCTCGTATGCATTTTGAAGCTTTTTAAATGCATCAGCAGCTTTATCATTGCCCATGTTCTTATCAGGATGGACTAACATAGCCTGCAAAATCAGTCATCACAATTAACAAAGATTAATATACTCGAACCTTGCAGCACATGAATATTGATATGAAAAGGAATCATTTGGGGAAATAAAAGCGCTTATACAGCTGATATTAGTTTATCTTTTAGCATCACCTTTTTCTTGTATTCTCTCTTGAGTAATGATACATCTATGTTCTCATACGGACGGAATCCAAATGCTGAATAGTGATCAGTGCAGTTCAGTAAACGAGCCACTTCATCTTCAGAGGTTAACTCTTTCTCAGCTCCACTTGTTGACGGATCACCAGGGCCACGATCAGATGATTGAGTATATCCAGATTGTGACGTGCTATCTTTTGATGATTGTTGAAATTCTCCAAAAGAGTTGCCTGATCTGCCCGAGTTTCGCTCAGAGTTCTTTGAAGAACCATTAGAATTGTCACTGTCTACATTGTTCTTCAGGAACTGGACTAAAACGTCACTTGAAATGAAAGACAAATTCAGGCTCAAAAGTAATCCAAGCCATCCGATGTAGCTTCTTGCACAATACATCGAATATAGGCAGGTGACAAGGAGAGCAAATCGTTCATGCTTCAAGAAAAAGGAAGCACCTGTATTTAAGGAATATTAGAGCATTTTACATATTGTAAAATGTTTAACAAGATTGATCCAAAGAAATAGTAGTAAACAAGATGTAGAATATAACCTCCAAGAATTATCACAGTGATCGTCATCCAAAAGCTTCCATACAGCCACAAAGTCACCGCCGCAAGCACTGCGACAATCAGGACAGCAAAACCAAGACCAATAAAGGCAACCACAGAAGCAGCAATCACCTAGATCATAAAGAGAGAATAGCAAAGATGAAAATATGGACAAGACATTAGGCACATCTGCTTTCATTTCATAATTCAAAGTTTCAAGCAAGAGAGCATAACAAAAACTAGAAAGGCATCATCACCTGCAGAAAAGTATACATGTTTCATCCATTGAACAGACTAGTGATCTAAACTTTTACTGAAACTACATTGACACTCATGAGGGGGAAGTGCAGAAAATGAAAATTAACCAAATAAAACCACTGTCACTAGACAGCAAACATTTACATTGTCAGCAAGGCGACATGAAAGAAAGGAAAGGGATAGCTGAGTCATACCATGAACATGATCATTTTCTTTATCCCAATCATTGCAAAAATTGACAACATGCTGCACCAAAGTACTGCAAGGAGGGCGTTTGTCCCCAGACGTAGCAAAGAATCAAAGCCCCTTATGTTGCAGTCCAACCAAACAGTCAACAAGAGCAACATCAACTTTCCAGCATTAAACATCCAGGCCCGAACAATAGGATAAACATACTCAATTTTGCCGAGGATATAGGCACGCCCTTTCTCTACAATATCCAGGAAAGCTGTGATAGCTGGCCTGTTTCTCTCAACAAATATTTTGCTTTCTTCCATTACGTACATCATGGAAGCTCTAAAAAAGGATGCCGTCATGCAAGCAAGGCACCTTGTCTTCTCCATGACGTGTTCTGACAAAATATGCAATGGAGTTTGTTCTACCAATGAGTTTTTACCACAGCCACGCCTTGAGGATTTCTTGCTATCTCTTCTTATTTTGGTACTGCTGGAAGGTAGCTCATTTTCTTCTGAATTTTCCATATCCGAATTAATACCCACTGATTGCTGTTTACATGAAGCTCTGTCATCAGATTTTCCCAAGGATGAGGTGCCATTGCTTCTGTTATTCTTTTTGTTGCTTCTTGTTTTTTGGCAACTGTTTCCTCCAGAACCATTTGATCTACCTTGAACATGTGAACTTGGATCTTCACCATCCACTGCATCTCTTTCTGGTGTATTTAGTATATCGCCATTAGCCGTATTTTGTCGGTTAGGCGAAGCATGATTCGGACAACTTTTACTTTGACTTCCTTTTCGAGCCATGATTTCACTCAAGACGAGGTAGATTCACAATTCAGGCAATGCATCACAACAGATCACGCAGAAGGGTAAATACAGCTTTCCATCTTCCCTTGGTAAAACAGTACCTGCAGAGACACAAAACATACCATAAATATGAATTTAAAAATAGGTCTAATAAGAGCAAGGGTTTTGCAATTCAGTGTGCCATCTAAAAAAAATGTTAACACACTTTAAAGCAAGTAAAGCGTCAAGATTATTTCTAACTGCCATATCTAGAGAAGGGCATCTGTCACTTTCTCTTGTGAATTGATCCTAGTCTTGATCCATATAGATTTGCCACGAGTGCCACCCAACTTGGCATTACCCGTTGTGCTCATAGTTTCATAATCATCCACTCCTTGTTACAAAATAGTGAAATGTCATTGGTCATTGCTTTCTTCTATTTCCTTTTCCCTTTGGTTATTATTCATGGCGTTCTTCTGTGGGCTACGCCGCCACACTCCATAGCCACTATGTCAGTGTGAGGCTCAATCGCAACGTGACCAAGCTGAAATGTGCCGGTTCTTCATCAGCCTGAGACTGTAGCTTTCATGGATGATGGGATTATGGTGGCATACATTGCTTAAGCAACAAACTGTGTTAAACAAAACGTGGGGCTGGGCCAATCGCACGAAAAACGTGAAGTGAATGTTTTCCTTTGAGGATTAAAATAGTTGGCTTTGGGATCAGGATGGAATCAGATCTTGATGAAGTAACTTGTGCCAGAATTAGACATTGACAAGCCAAATGCATTTTGCTAATTTTCCCCTGCTTCTGGTAACTAATTTTCTTTAAGATTTGTGCAAACTTTTTGTGAAGTTGAGTAGCAAAGCAAAACCTTAAAAGCAATAGTAACCGGAAAGGTAAATTGCTCGAAAAGACGTTGGCGTTCACATGCACGGATATTTGCATAAGACTGAGAAATAGCAAGTTCCATAAGCCACCCAATCAGGACACTTCAAGGATACGATGAGGATTCTTCCAAAGACATTTAACTTTCCATGGCGGGCAAACAAAGACGAGCACGGGCTGATCTCGATGGTGTGCCGAGTGTGCACCCAAAATTTGTGGAGGTCAGTGGGGTTTAACTAATCACTGGATGACCAAAAGCTCATACCTCAAAAACCAATGTCCAAGATTGCGGACGGGGTGGAGACAGCAGGGACGCGATGTCGCGATGAGGTAGAACGGGAACGGCGATGGCGGTGACGCGCGTGAGAAGCGGAGGGGTCGGGGGATTGAGGCGTCGGCGGTGACGCTAAGGTATGGCACGGCGGCAGATCTAGGGCACAGAGGTTGGGGGGTTGAGGCGTCGGCGGTGACGCTCAGGTACGGCACGGTGGCAGATCTAGGGCACAGGGGTTTGGGGGTTGAGGCGTCGGCGCTGACGCTAAGCTAGGGCACGTCGGCGGTGATGCGAAGCTACGGCACGTCGGCGGCGATGCTATAGGAGAGATTTTTAGAACCACAGTGGGTCGGGTTGGAGCGAAGTCTACCGTGGAGGCGATGGACTTTGACGGTGGACGGAGAGAAGGGAGATTTGATTTAAAAGAAAACAAACTAATTATTACGATGCCTTTTCTTTCTTAGACTAAATTAGATTTTCTTTTTATAGTCTATAATTTTTGTTTGGACAGAACTACGTGGCCACCGTGCCGAACGTAGCGTTGGGATGTGGCGCATCAAATAATATCATCCTGCATATATGTTGGGCTGTCCAAAAAATTCATCTCGAGCCAGCACCAAAGAAATATGATTTAGTTTGTATGCCATATACTATAGTACAACAAAGTTGATGTCATTTAAGAATATCTTAACTCTAAAATATAAAATATTTTATCTCTTAAATCGTTAGCCCGATTGACAGTCCGCTATCACTATTGGCTTAGTCGTGACAAGAACTTAAAAAATTGACGCGTCTCGGTGTATATTTAAATATAGTACATCTTTCCTATAATATATACTAGTTGATACCTGCGTGTTGCTGCATGCATAATAGATAGTTTCCCAATATGCAAAGACAGTATGAACAATCAAGCTGAAAAAGAGGGCATATTATTTACTAAAATTCATGCTGATAGAAGTGGATTGTAGCTGAAATACTCTACTAGAATACAAAAAATAGAAAGAGGGATTTCTCTATGAATGTCAATATGTTTATCTGTAACGAAAACTCTTGCCATAATTGGTTGGCAAGTTTTAGTTAGATTAGTCATCTCATAGGACAATTACGTCGTGCTTGCTGAGCTAATCTTTGTGGTTTAGTTTCCATACCTCTGTACGAACGCTCCCCAGGAATGAGCGTGTCTACAATGACAGCGGTGTTACAATCATAATCAATTACAAAATCTAATATATAACTAAACAAAAAGTTCACATCATTCGCCTAGTTCACTTTTGCATGCATGTATAGCCCAAGCATACTTTAGATGTGTATGCAGACGTATGAGAACCAAAATTTGTGAACAAAGAATAATTGATCTATCAATTTGCTGAAATTAAAATCTTAATTTTGAACAAAGAATAATCAATCTCTTACAATTTTAATAATTATTTTTTAATCTTCTCATACATCTTTGAAAACATGATTCTCAGTGAAGAATGTAAATTTTTAGATTAACATTAGTAGATGATGCGGTGAAAATAATTCATATTAATTACCAAAAATTCTCTACTTTAATATCCTTAGATATAGTATACATATTAAAAATAAGAAATGAGATAACAAAATTTTATACATTAAGTTTAGACCAATGCACACCTAGTAAAATATTCCTAGATCCGCCAGTAAACACGAGCCACCAGAAAAATACACTCCTATAGCATAGCACATATCCTGGTACCCAAACGACCAAGTCTTACGATAACTGAATTTTGCTTTGTTAAATTGCCTAATGCCATGGAGCTTGAGCACATCACTTCCACAAAAGCAAGCCCTTGATTCTAACCCAAATTGGCACATTCGGTGTTCTACGACATAAAATTCCTACAAAACCTAGACATGATTGATGCGTGCATTTTGCATAGTTTTACTATTACTTTTCTATCATATTCATTAAGTTTGCATACATATGAATAAAGTTTATATTTTCAGGATTATTAGCAAATTGTGTCTATCTAAAAATCATCACATTATTAATAAAAATATATATTTATGTGAAGAATTGTACCAAAACCTTGCACTTTCAGATAAGGAACATCGAGACAGAACAGCGGCCGAAGGGCTACGGCCGAGGGACCCTGTGGGCCCCAGATGGCTTGGTGGGGCAACAGGGCACGCTGTCTCCCTCTGCCTCTTGGCCCAGTGGGACCTCCGTCGGGGGTGCCCTTTGGCGAGGTCTACGACTGATACCATCTCCGTGATGGCACGGCATACAGGGAGAAAAATGGATCTACAAAATCTCGGGAAGAATAGAGAGGGTTCTTCCTCTCAATTTAAGTCCATCTTCTCCACTAGATTCTACCATATTCCACCACAAATCATCTAAGATCATCAAAGGAGACCTTCATCACCATGCTCCAGCGGTCTCCACTTCATCATCGTCATCTCCATCATCGATATCTTCACTCTTGTTCATTGGATTGAGTCTCTAAACTTGTTTCTAGTATTATCTATATATGGTGTCTTGTCGTGTTTGAATTATTTAGTGATATTATTATAATTTCATAATGTGATGGCTATGTTATACACCATGATCATGAATACCATTGCATATTTGAGTAGTTTATTGCGTCCTTGAGAACATGAGTGATCCACTAGCCGGAAGTTATGGATGAAGTTCAATGTTATTATCGCAATGTCCTATTCTTTTGTTGTTAATCTCTATGATGCTGTAAGAACGACGACTGTGCATCACTTGCCTTTATGGACATATAGGTTGGCACCATTATGAGTGTATGGAACGGGGATGTATGGGTTGAGAGCAGCCTCTCTTCAATACCTAGCACCCGTAACAAAGGAGTTTATGCTATGGTCGAGGAAACCTTAATCGTGATCATATCTAGCATATATTTGTTTGCATAGTGGTTTGCATAATACTCTGAAAGTGCATCTAGGCCCCTTGACTTGTGTTAAGTGGTTTTGGTGATTAATGACAACTAAGTTTGTGGACTAACCATTTTTTTGAGTTTAGAAAGTGTGTATGTGTTAGGTTCCACTCTGTGTGGTTGCATCA
Source organism: Stipa capillata (assembly GCA_019208055.1). Lineage (NCBI taxonomy): Eukaryota > Viridiplantae > Streptophyta > Magnoliopsida > Poales > Poaceae > Stipa > Stipa capillata. The sequence continues at coordinate 118,721 of JAGXJF010005397.1, forward strand.
ACAGGATGAGCGTATAAGCCTATGAAGGCCATGATTAGTGATGCGTCAAGGATTTTGGATGTAATCACGTGATGAAGGTCCTAAAATTAAGAGACGCATCAACGATCAGTGAGTTCAAGAGGCGAATGTTATATGATCAAGAACTAGTGAAGAACGGGTTCAAGGTGTGAACCAATGTGGAATCTAGAGAACATGAGGTTTGATCAAGATGAGGTTTGACCAAGATGAGATTCATGGATGAATTCGAGGTGGTCAACATAGAGTTTGGAGGATGCGCCACTTGTGATCGTGTGATTAAGTGGTCTTGGTAAGCAATTATGAGTTACATTTTGTGGACTAACCTCTTTGATATATGTAAAGAATATGTGTGGGTTATGTACCATTTGGTGAGATAGCATCATGAAAATGATCTCACAAGTCTTAAGTATGGATGACATCAAGTGCTGAATGATTATCAAGATATATAGATCATTGCCACAAGCTTAAGAGACAAGAAGCATTAACATCAAGGTGACGGCATTAAGAGGAGAAAGACAAGATCAAATCGAGCACGAAGTTTGCAATCCAGCATGTGATGATGGACAAGTGAATTATGATCAAGTGGTTTGGTGAGTAATATCAATCATATTTGTGAATAATCATGTTTCATGTGTTTGGAAAGTGAGAGGGTTAAGTCCACTTCATGGGGTTACATCAAAAGGATGATCTCATCAAAGTTCAAGTGAAGATGGCATCAAGTTTTGTTGGTCATCATGATGCATTGAGTTTTGTCATAAGCTTTGGAGGACATTTCACATGGGGATGATTCTCAAAGGAAGTTTGAGGCATGTATCATGCGAGGATGAACCTCAAGTAAAGCTTTCATGTGAGTGAGCACCAAGGGATGATAATATCAAGGTGTACAAGTTTAAATCGAGCATTAGCGTGGAGACATATACTTGAACCTTATGGTCCATCCAGCTAATATGGACAAGCTAGTGAAGAAGTCTTCAATAGAAGGCTTTTCTATATTGGTTTATGGGGAAGCAAATTGCAAGACTTCATCAAACAAAAGAGATTGAAGTAGATTTCGACTTAGAGTAAGGATGATCATCTTCATAAAGTTCAAGTAGAATGCCAAGTCAAAGATATGTCTAGCTAGGTGTTTCTAGTTTTACCGAATTCAAAGTGTTGGAGGGAGACCAGGTTATTTGATAGATAACCGTTCTATCAAGAGGGGTTGCCGGATGAGTACCTTGAACGAGTTGTGTGTTGAGTGCTTAAACATTTGCATGTTTTGAATTTTCCCCCGAGCTCCTTTATTACCGAGCTTTAATAATGTATTATCAATGCTTGCCCGAAAAGTCAGAGTGTCCAAGTTTGGAGCCGGAGCATCTGAGTTTGAAGTCGGAGCCTCTGATATCTTCTACTGATCTGACCTCTCTTGAGGTGTTCCTCGGAGCCTTCGAGTGCCATGTCGGAGCATCCGATATCAGCTTCTAAAAATCCTCTATTGAGGTAATCTCAGACTCTCTGGGTTCATGTTAGAACCTCCGACATCGGCTCATGATGTTGATAGTCATGTGTTTTAGAAATCTCAGAACCTCAGGATTTTCCAAAGCCTCTAAGTTGTGATTCTGACTGGTCAATATAGCCATTTTTTAGATCTCGGAGCTTCCAAGTTTGGTGTCAGAGCATCTGAATTTTGCGCAGAAAGCGTGTAACGACTAGTGTTTGAGTGTGGCCTATAAGTAGCCACCTTAGCCAGTTAGGAGAGGCAACTTTTTCTCTTGAGGATCATTTATTGACCTCTTCTCATACTCTCATACACTCATAGCCACTAGAGCATGAATTGTCATTGATGAGGTGTGGGAAGAAGATTTGTGCATTGTTTTACACTTGCCGATTGCATCAGTTACATCGGTCTGAGCTCTTCATGATGATTGTGTTTGAGTGGAAGTCTGAGAGCTTGTTACGCTTGGAGGTTATTGCCTCCTCGATGGCTTGCGGTTGCAAACTCAACGATCTCTTCAACAGATGTTGTGAAGGGGCCCGAGAAGTTAGTGGTTGTAGAACTCACAATCTCCTTAGTGGAGAAACGAGCTAACCATAGTGAGTAGTTCTAGCTAGAGGCAAGGATCTTGAGGGAAGCGCTTGATTTGGAGCTGACTTGTTCGTTAGAACAATCTTTCTCAACGGAGACGTAGGATATCCGTGGATATCCGAACTTCGAGAATAAACATCGTTTGTGTCATTTGTCTCCTTTACTTTCTTGCAATTTATATTTGTGCAATTTTCTTGTATATAAATTTTCTTGCTTGCTTGTCACCTTAAGATTGCTTATCTTGTCGTAGACTTATGGTGTTGTGCGCTTAGTTGAATCTAGACTATTTAGATTTTGAATTTGTGCAAAATTGATTAGTTAATTTCCATATTAAGATTTGCCTAGATCATAATAAATTTTAAAATGCATATTAACTCCTCTGCTAGGTCACATCCAAGGTTCCACGATACTCACATATAGACATTACACACATCAAATTAGCACCAATAGATTTCATAATGGACACTAGTGGAGAACTCCTACCTCAAGAATAATATTCTTATTATATTTGCACGCTCTCTTTATATATTTTTTTCATATTGTTAGTATTTTATTGTTTCTAAATTTTTATTATCACTTGCTCCAATTCTCAATTACTAAAAATATTACTTGCCTTTTATTACTTAGTATATTTTAGCATCAGGTACCAATTTATGTGGCACCATTTCCTATTGCTTCTCGTGGATTTGACAATTTTTTAAAAAAATCTTAAGCCTGTAGTCTTAAAGAAAAATCATAGGCAATGATCCAATATCCAACGACAAGAAGCATCCCTTGATTCACACAGAAACAGGGGCGAGCCTAACGAGTTGGACCCCCAAAATTATATTGGAAAATAAACTGCTACTAGTATACTACATCGCCACGCCGCGAACAAATCTGCAAAGAACTTTATGGACTGCAGAGCAAAAAAAAATGGATTAGATTGCTCACAGAAAAACTCTGGGAACAACCCGGCCAAGCAGGTTAGGCTTCGTCACCAGTAGGAGAAAATCGGTGACTTGGATGGATCTCCACTCCATGAGGACTGCATGAGCTGTGGTACAGGTACCGTCTGGGTCAGATGCCTCAGCTTCAGCTCTTCTTCCGATTGAGACAGTCACTCCCGCTTCTCGGAACTATTACTGTAATAGCTCCAGATTTGGTGACTGGCTGAAACTGCAAACCAATTTATAGTTAATCTTATTACGCAAAGAGGGCAAACTTACTGACGATAGGACATAAGGGTGGCAGCATATACCTGGATAGTGGCAATCCGCCTACCAACCTGAGCTTCATCTAATGCAACAGAGAGCAGAAAATTATTAGATTCATTATCAATCACTAATCACTTATAGATATAATAATAATGATGTCATATCAATCTGAATTCAGGCCCAAATTAGTAGACATCTAACAGCTGATTGATTAAAAAGAAAGGCCTAAAGTGTCCCTCCTTCTACCCAATCATATCTCAAGCAATTCAAAATACCTGAACACAAAAAAAAGTCTATCATGATTTAAGTCTTAACTATTACTGTCAGTGTCGCGGGGATTTCGCGGCAATATACATTTCTAGTAGGATTTGGAGAGCGCAAGTGGAAGATCTAAACGGGTTCACACAAGAGATTTTACCCAGGTTCAGGCCTTCCAATGGCAGAGGTAATACCCTACTCCTGCTGATTGTATTGCTGATCTTGTGCGAGAAAGGTTACAGAAAGATGGAGGTTGCTCCTGTCTAGAGGTAGAAGACAATGCGTAAAAGTCTAGCCTTGCCTTATATAGGCTTTACATATGTCGACTCGGCCAGTCGGCCGAGCTACAGTAACTGCGTACTTTAATTTGCGTATTTACTCTGTTTAACTCTCCGAGTAACGCCAGCCTTCACGCCAGCGAAACGCTTGCCTTGATGAGGTTGTAACGCCAGTCTCAATGACACCAGGATGTTGCTTCCGTGTGGGCTTCGCTTGGGCCTTCATCCGAGTGGGCCTCCGTGGGACTCCCCGAGCCTATTGGGCCGACTCCCTATGCTGGGCCTACCCGGAGGGGTTCCCCCCGTCAGTAGCCCCCGAGTGCTTCAGGGCCTCTACACGGATGCTGGCTGGTGAGCAAGCTGCGTATGCGCCTCCGAATCGGCCGTAGAGAGACCTTGATGGACTCCTGAGATACCTAAAAAGGTTAAGTTTGTGCTAAGTGTGGGGAGTTTCGGTGATACCCGCGCTTTCCTGCTGGGGAAGTCGGCTGGTGGCCTTCCGGGAGGCGTATCATAAATTCCGAGTGTACCCGAAATAGCGTCTGGGCTTTTCTGAGTGGATCGTTGCCAGCTTGTGCCCGTAGGGGGGACGCTTTTGACATTCAGCTTCGAAACCGAGTCCTCGAACTCCGGCACTGGGTTCCGAACCAGAAAACCGTTTTGCACCGCTGTGGCGTCTGGTTCTGGATCAGGGGCCGCCTTGTGCCGCTGTGGATGCCGAGTTTGTCCTTAGCTTGAGTGTTGCCGAGTGACCTGCGAAACCCTGTTGGGTTGGCCATCGATACCCCTTTTTCACAGATCTGATCTGCTTTCGAGTGATGCAGTTGGTATGCCTCGAAATTGTTTGATGAGTCGACACAGCCTGTGACATGACTCAGTTAGCCGAGCCGACTTCAAGCTAACTCGGCGTCCGAGTGTGATTTGACCCGATCGAGCTGAACCCGGTCGAAGCTAGCTTGTGGTCACACGAAGTCGTCTCGACTGCACACGACGTCATGTCAGCATTTAATGCGCGCAGTCGGTTGGACAGAGCGCCTGCGGCGCTGCAGCACGATGATTTTGCCTCAAGTCCCACGCGAGGCGTGCACGAGACATCCGCTGCTGATGCGGCGACTTCGCGGGGCGTCCGAAACGATGGTTTGTTATGATTGCGCCTCGAATCACGCGTGCGGTGCGCGCGGGATGGCTGCTGACGTAATGCTCGCTGGCTGGAACGCCTGGGACGACGGGTCATGGTGAAAAAGATGCCTCGAATCCCGCGGGATCGCGCGCGTGGGACAACGGTTGTCGTGGCGGTTTGCCGCCACGCATGGCGCATGACCGTCGGCGGTTCGCCTCCCTCTTCTATAAAAACGGATGTGGGGGTGAAACAGTTCCCATCTGCCTTCGTCTTCCTCGCGCGCTTAAATCCCTTCGCCTCCAGAGCCCCGCCACCGTGCATTGTCTCTTTCCTTCTCGAGAAAGCGCTCGATCCGCCACCGCCTTCCGACCATGTCGCGCGTCTCCAAGGGAAAGAAGATCGGCACCGGATCCTCCTCCGCCGCCGCGCTCCCTGATGACTGGAAGAAAGGCAACTAGGTCCCGTCGGTGGTGACCGACGACATCCTCGCCGGCCTCTCCACCGAGGGAATGCTACCTCCACGTGCGATCAGCAATTGGAGGGCGCCCTACCAGGAGCCGGGTCCTGCTCCGCACGATCACGAGCGGGGTGCTGCTCATCCCGTTCATCGAGCGGGGACTATCGCTGCCGCCCCACGACTTCGTGCGAGGGCTTCTTCACTTCTACGGCCTTCAACTCCACCACCTCAGCCCCAATGGCATTCTGCACATCGTGTGTTTCATCACGCTGTGCGAATATTTTTTGGGAACCCAGCCTCACTGGGGGCTGTGAAAGAAGACGTTCGTGGTGAAGGCGCAACCGGTCAAGACTGGCGGGCGCCTTTCCATTTGCGGGGGAGCCGGCATCCAAGTGATGTCCGGTGCCAAGTACTTCAAGCTGCAGTTCCCCGACACCGTGCAGAAGTGGCAAGACGGGTGGTTTTACTGCCCGGACGAGCGCACTCCGACTGCACAGGAGGGACTGCCGAAGTACATCGTGGGTCCGCCAGTGTGGCAGAAACGCTGGGGGGCTAAACCTTCCAGTGCGGAGATGCCGGAGATCGAGCGGCTCACGAGGAGGATCTAGCGACTCCAGGAGAAGGGGCTTGCTGGAGTCGACCTCATCGTGACTTGGCTGAGTCGGCGGATCCAACCGTTGCAGGCCAGGGTGCACCCAATGTGGGAGTACTCGGGCGCGTCCGACTCGACCAGGGTGTCGTCTGCAGAGCTCTCGGATCGCAATTTTATGGAGCTCCTCAAGAACTTAACTAAGGAGCGATCCGGACTCACCAGGGCGCCACACGTGGTGCCCTACTCTACCGCCAACTCCCCGCCAACTGTAAGTGTTTCATCTTCCGAGTCGGGTCCTTTGTGCTGTCGTTTCTTCATTTCTTCTAAAACCGAGTCTTTGTTGCTCCAGACTCTTCTTAACTTGAACTCCATGCCACCACTCCCCGAGCAAAGTCCGGCTCCGGAGGTGTTGGATGACGTGGAAGTCGACGAAGAAGCCCCCGAGGGCGGGGATCTGGAACAAGGGCGAGTTCCGGTTGACTCGGGGGACGAGTCAGAGGAAGAGGCCCTCCTAACCTTCAAACGGAGGCGCGCAGACGACGCCTCCGGCTTCGGGGCCTCGCGAGTTTAGGTGGAGTTGACTCAGGCGGAGTCGGCCTCTAAGCGAGCGCGGGCCGAACCCTCCAGCCCCGCGGTGCAAGCCGCTGCTCCTGTCGCCAAGCCGACTGCGCCCCAGTCGGCACCCGCCAGTTCCTCCGGGGGTCCGTCCGGCCCGGGGAAACCAAAGAGAAAAATGGTCCCCACGACCACCAGGTACGCTTCTTTTGCTTTTTTCACTTTTCAACTGAAGTAGGGAAGACGCTGAAGTCGGTTTGTGTTTTTTACACTGCAGAGTTCAACGGAAGCTCTCCAACAAAGGAGATTCCCAGCCCAGCGCCCCGACTCCAACACTGCCATCGGGGTCGGCTCCCCCGACTCCAATTTCAACTGTGCCCCGCGCGCAGACGTCCACCGTGTCCGTAGAGGCACCGGAGTCGGGCGAGGGAGCGGGGCCAGCCATGTCCCCGACTGCGGCTGCTCCCAACGTGCCTCCGCCTGCCGCGCCCGTAGCGGAGACAGGCACTGGGCCAGTCGTGGTTCCGGTTGATGACCCGCAGCCTTTGCCGATTCCCGCCGCTGCAGTGACAACAGAGCCGGTGACCGCGACTGGTGCCGGCTCCGTGGAGCCGGCGGACAGGGCCCAAGGCCAGCCCATTACCGAGTTTTCACCGGTGGCGGAGCGAAGCCTGATGCTGGCTCCCGCGCCCGCGCCCGAAGAGACGGCACCCAGTTCGTCGAGCAGCCTTGTGCCTGCGCTGCTGTTGCCGAGCTGCAGCACGGAGGACCTGGCTGCGGTGCAAAGGGCCACTGACCGCGTCGCTGCCCTGAGCTCTAAGCTTAGGGGGTTTGCTGACGCGGCCAAGACCTTGGCGGACTCGGCCGAGGTTTTAGAATCTTCTGTCGGGGTAAGTCTTCACATTCCATCTTCGCTTGATTTTTAACACTAGGAGCACGATCAGTGCACCCAGTGGGTGTAGCCCCTGAGTCTCGAGCCGACTGGCTGAGTCGGTTGGAGACTTATTAACTCGGGTCATGCTGACTCAAAATTTCTCCTTGTCCAGGCTGCGGTCCGACTCGGCGGAAGCAGCCAAACCCTCGCGGAGAGGAACGCCTTCCTTGAGAAGGCGTTGGCTGAAGAAAGGGCCAAGAGTCGGCAGCTCGAGGAGAAGCTCGCCGCCGTCGGGAGTAAGTATCCGAGTCATTAGCTATCTTGTCTTAAGGTTTTGTTGGTTTTGACCTTCTTGAGTCGGCAGACGTCGAAGCCGAAAACACCCGACTTCAGGAGGATCTGAAGGGCGTGATTCCGATGGTTAGAGTAAGAGAGATGTTCGATGCCAAAGTGGCCGAGTTTGACAACGAGCTGAAGGAAGCTCGCGAAAACATGAAGACCACCGCCCTGCTGCAGACGGAGCATCAGCAGCTGGTGGCGCAATATGACGGGATGAAGGCCGCGAACCGCGAGCTCCAGGAGCAGGTTGACGGGCTCCTTACGAATTTGACCAACTTGCGGAACCGGCATTCGACTGCCGTCGTCAAGTGGGAGAAGCGCGAGGGAGAGCTCATGGGGCATCTTAAAAAGGCCAATGAGACTCTACTCGGTAAGTCTCCACGTCCTTTGTCAATTTTATGCATTTTCCAGCTTCCTTGCCATAACCCGCACCCAGATGCCTGCCCAGAGCTGGAGGAGCAGGCGAGGAAGGCGGTGCTCCAACTCCAAGCGCTGTCAGGCCCAGCACGTGAAGCTCTTGACGCATTCTGGACACCTAAAATGATGTCCAATTGCGTCGTCACTGTGAAGGACCGACTCCTCCAGGTAAAGAGCTTGGTGCAGAGCATGAAGTCGGCCTCACAAGCCCTCTGCTCCACGCTTTGGCCTGATGAAGAGGCGAGCTCCAACATCTTCGCCCTCGCTGACAAGCTCTCGCAAGGCTCGGCGGAGGTGGAGAAGTGGAAGGAGTCGGCGGCACGTTCGGGAGCCGGCATGGCGCTGGCGATGGTGTTGGCACACCACCCCGATGCTGACGTCGACAGTATTTCTACTGGAGCTCCACTCGACGCGAAGGGCAATCCGGTCGACCCCCTCGAGCTGCTTCCCCGAGTCCGTCGCGCCGCCAGTCGGATCGTCGAGTTCACTAACCTGGAGGAGCGCATGGAGCCAGCTCCAGAAGAATAGAACTATTATGTAATATCTCTCGGTATGCCGGGTAAGAAAGCTGTAAAAACTATGTTTTATTTTGAACTGAAATGCTGTCAATTTATTTTGCACAAGTTATTTGGTTCGTCCGAATTTGTTTTTGCGCCGAGTCGAATCTTTTCGCGTGTAGGCCGACCTTTAGCTTTTGCTCTTGCCAACCAGACAGCCGGGTTGCGACTGTAGTTGGGGACGAAGAGTGGGCCTTAGGTACCGTACACGTTTACTTAGACGCTCGTGTAGAAACAAAGTTAGAAGATCCGAAATAACTTGTACCGAGTGATAAATCACCTAGTGGGTTGAGGTAGCCCCCGGGGGTTGCCCGGGAGTCAAGCCACTTGGTTTTTAAACGTAGCCCCCGGGGAGTGCCCAAGGGAACACAGTTAAACATGAAAAGAGATAAAAAAGAGTCCAACATAAAAGTGTAGAAACAAAGTGCTTCCCGAGTGCCACTTGAGGGAAACAAATGTTTATTTACGATTAAACAATGAACTGCTAGAAGTACAAAGTTTAAGTGAAAAAGGGACGCAGCTGAGCAATGTTCCAAGTCCTTTCAGTGACTACGCCGGTTGCCGGGTCCTCCAGTCGGTAGGCGCCGTTGTGTAGCACCTGGTTGATGATGAACAGGCCCTCCCAAGGCGGAGATAACTTGTGCATGCCCGCCTTATCTTGGATGAGTCAGAGGACCAAATCTCCTTTGTTAAAGACTCGGCCCTGAACTTGGCGACTGTGATAGCGACGCAAGTTCTGTTGATAGATGGCCGAGCGTGAAAGAGCAAGTCCCGCGCTTCCTCCAGGAGATCAAGATCATCCTGTCTTGCCGACTCTCGGCATCCTCTTCCACGTATGCTGTGACTCGCGGGGAGTCATGGAGGATGTCACTCGGCAGGACGGCTTCGGCTCCGTAAACCATGAAGAATGGCATGTAGCCAGTCGACCGGTTTGGAGTAGTCCTTAAACTCCAGAGGACAGACGGAAGCTCGTCGATCCAGCAGCCGGCGGCCCGTTGTAACGGGACTAACAGCCGGGGCTTGATGCCTTGAAGAATGAGTGCATTGGAGCGCTCGACTTGGCCGTTGGACCGCGGATGGGCCACGAAGGCGAAGTCAATACGGATTCCATGATCCCGGCAAAACTAGCGGATGTAGCCATTGTCGGTGATGATGCTGTGAGGGATACCGAATTAGAAAATGACTCCCTTCATGAAGTTGACGGCAATCGGACCATCAAGCTTCATGATAGGTTTAGCCTCAATCCACTTAGTGAATTTGTCCACCGCCACAAGGAGGTGAGTGAAACCCCCTCGTGCTGTCTTGAGCGGACCCACCATGTCAAGCCCCCACACGGCAAAGGGCCACGTGATGGGGATAGTCTTGAGCGCGGTAGCCGGCATGTGTGATTAGCGGGCGTACCTCTGACATCCTTCGCAGGTTCGAACGAGTTCTTCTGCATCAGCATGGGCAGTGAGCCAGAAGAAACCGTGGCGGAAAGCTTTGGTGACCAATGCCCATGACGAAGCGTGGTGGCCAGAAAGTCCCGAGTGGATTTCCTCGAGCATCGTTCGGCCTTCCTCCGGCGAGATGCAACGCTGGAAGATTCCCGTGGTGCTGCGCTTGTAGAGCTCACCATTAATGATGGTGTAAGCTCGAGCGCAGCACACAATGCGGCGCGCTTCAGTCGGATCCTCGGGGAGCTCCTTCCTTAAGAGGTAAGAGAGGAACGGTCGAATCTAGAAAGGCATGACGGCCAGGACGCCTTCCTGTGCCGAGTCAACATTCTCGGAGCCTTGGGGCGTGACCTCGGATGAGCCGATTGCAGACTCCATCTTGACGGAAGGCTGATGTAGTTGTTGTAGGAAAATGCCGGGTGGCACCTTTTCTCGAGTGGAGCCGATCCGGGCCAGGGAGTTGGCTGCTTCGTTGTCGGCCCGGCGAACATGATGAAGTTCGAAACCTTCAAAATGGCCTTCGAGCCGTCGTACGGCAGCGCAATACGCCGTCATGGTGGGGTCCTTGGCATCCCACGTCTTCATCACTTGCTGCACCACCAAATCTGAATCGTCGCGACATAAGAGTCGGCGGATACCGAGTGAGACGGTTATGCGCAAGCCATGCAACAGCGCCTCGTACTCCGCAATGTTGTTAGATGCCGCGAAATGGATCTGCAGCACGTAGTGGAGTTTGTCGCACTTGGGAGAGATGAGGACGACTCCAGCCCCCATGCCCGCGAGCATCTTCGAGCCGTCAAAGTACATGACCCAGTGCTCCGAGTGCACTTGCGTCGAAAGGGACTGACTTTCAGTCCACTCGATGATGAAGTCCGCGAGAGCCTGAGACTTGATAGCCTTGCGGGGCTCGTAGCTGATGTCGTGAGGCATGAGCTCAATTGCCCACTTAGCAACTCGGGCCGTGGCATCCCTGTTGTTGATGATGTCAGACAAAGGGGCATGGCTGACCACGGTAACCGAGTGGGCTTGGAAGTAATGAACCAGCTTCCGTGTTGCCAAGAACACGCCATAGACGAGTTTCTGGTAGTGCGGATAGCGTTGTTTCGACTCGGAGAGGACCTCGCTGACATACTAGACAGGTCGCTGCACCTTCTGTACTCAGCCTTCTTCTGCACGCTCCACCACTAGGACAATGCTAACCACGTGGTTCGTGGCCGCGATGTAGAGCAGCATGGACTCTCCTTCCATTGGTGCAGCGAGAATTAGAGGCGTTGACAGAAGACGCTTTAGGTCGTCGAAGGCTTTCTGAGCTTCACTGGTCCACTCGAAGGAGTCGGAGGAGTCGACAACGCTCCGCCTGGAGCCAGTTGATCTCCTGGCGGGCATTTAGGCGCCGGTTCGTGGAGCGGCTCGACTGTGACGAGCCCACGGTGATGGGGTGACTCGGAGCCGCTAAGGGCCGGCTCCACGTGGATCCGAAGGCCAGCCGGTCGCTTACCGAAGCAGCCTCATTCTGCTGTTCCACCGCTGTCTTCATCAGGGCGACGACTCGGCGGTAGGTCTCTGCCGTAGGAGCGTCTACCGGTGGCGGAAGCGAATCAGCCAGCCGGCAGCCGCAATGAGGTTCTATGCCGGGGTTTGATAGATCGGGACGCCATCCCGCTCTCGAGCCAAAAGAGAATTGCGAACATCATGACCCCTCCGAGCGACCGATGGCGCAGCACGGTGTGGGTGCTGGCGGGACCCACGAGCCGGGGCTCCGCCATATTTGCGTTCACGCGCCTCGAGAGCTGCTTTCTCTTGGTCGACGTGATCCCGCTCCACCAGGATGGCCAGATGAGAAGCTTCGATGGCCCTTTCCGCCTCCGACTGGCCAGTAATGGGCGCGCGTAAGAGCTCGTCCATCGCTCCGGCCATGTACCGGGCGTGACCATGTACACTTCGGCCGTGGAGGCATGGCTGTGCGAACTCTCGTACCCGTCGGATGCAGAATCCAGGACGGGCAGAAGTGAGTCGGAGCCGATCATGCCAACGAGCTGGGAAGACTCCTCGCCATTGCTTGGGGCGGATGGAGATCCCAGCAGGTGTCCGGGCTCCGGCTCCACCGTGGAATGGGGAAGGGGATCCTGGAGGTTTAGCTGGCTGAAGGTATCGGCCACAAAGCGAAGGCTTCCGAAGAGAAACTCCGTGCCTTCGGGGTGCACGGCGAAAGCAGTGGGCAACGGCGCGTCGCCAGCCACCAGCTTGCCGTCAAAAGCTGGAGAGGATCCCGCCTGGATCATGACTCCAACACGCGCCTCCCCTACCTGGCGCGCCAACTGTCGCGGGGATTTCGCGGCAATATACATTTTTAGTAGGATTTGGGGAGCGCAAGTGGAAAATCTAAGCGGGTTCACACAAGAGATTTTACCCAGGTTCAGGTCCTCCAATGGCAGAGGTAATACCCTACTCCTGCTGATTGTATTGCTGATCTTGTGCGAGAAAGGTTACAGAAAGATGAAGGTTGCTTCTGTCTAGAGGTAGAAGACAATGCGTAAAAGTCTAGCCTTGCCTTATATAGGCTTTACATATGCCGACTCGGCCAGTCGGCCGAGCTACAGTAACTGCGTACTTTAATTTGCGTCTTTACTCTGTTTAACTCTCCGAGTAACGCTAGCCTTCACGCCAGCGAAACGCTTGCCTTGATGAGGTTGTAACGCCAGTCTTGATGACACCCGGACATTGCTTCCGTGTGGGCTTCGCTTGGGTCTTCATCTGAGTGGGTTTCCGTGGAACTCCCCGAGCCTGTTGGGCCGACTCCCTGTGCTGGGCCTACCCGGAGGGGTTTCCCCCGTCAGTCAGTAACCACAAGTGAAGAAAGCGGCTCAATCCGTACAGATTATCCATGACACACAAGACGCTGTATGCTTCAGCAAACTACGGCTCCAGTTGTGACCGGTCTAACATGGGCTACACGTGTGCATAACGATATGAGAACCATCCAGATTGAAATGAAATGTGCCTGGACCTGATCTATTGATACACAAACGTATTCCTAACAAAAGACAGATGAAAAAACATTCCTCAGAGTGTCGTACGATAAACAAGTAACGGTATAGTTACCTGATTGAGAATTCAGATATTTGGTCAGCTCACAGGAAATGTAGGTTGGTCCAAAAAGAAAGGACCTTTCACCCGATAATGGCATCAGCTCTCTCACTACCAAGTTTCTCTTGGTGTCAAGAGTGATCATCCATGCATCTTGGCTGTCCTCTTCCAGCATGGCCACGAGCTAAACAACATCACCAGCGTGCAGGGTGGGAGAAACTGTTTTCAGGTCCTTGAACGGCAATGTCACAGCTTTGGCACTGGCTCCTGGCTGAGGAGGCACAGAAGCAGTTCCAAGATCATCGGAATGAACCATGCTCCCCTTGCGCCAATAGGCCCAAGAGATGGCCCTGTACCACATGACGATCCTCCAACCAACGATGTCATATTCGTCATCCTCCTCGGGTGGATCCATGGCCGCTTCTAAATCAGGGAGTACATCCATGTCCAAGGGATCAACCGGCACAGTTCTTGGCCTGAGCCTTACCAATTGCTCCAACTCGACGCACTTGATCAAAACATCGTGGAAGGTGACGTCGCGAAATCCCCCTGACGACGAATCGTAGTGCCGTCGGTTGTTGAGCAGCAGCTTGGGCATCGGGATGAAACGTGCCACCCTGGGCTCGGTGCCGGCGGCGAGCACATCGCAGATCAGTATGCCCTCGTGGAGATTGACCCAGGCTAGCGACCCGCCTCCAAGAGCGATCACCTTATGGGGATTGAGGATCACTGACTGATTTTTAGCTAGCCCGGAAGGAGCTTCCACCACCAGCTGCTTTTCGGTCCACGCCGCAGTTCCCCGCTCCGACGGCCTGAAGACGTGGAGACAGAGCTGCTCCCCCTTCCAACCTAGAGCGGCCACGGCAAAGTGCTTGCTGCCGCCGTCGCCGTGGGGCACGACGAGGCCGAGGACCTGAGGGAGATCTGTCTCGAAATACCGACCGATGTCCTTGAGCAGGTCAAGCGACGGCCGGCCGCTGGGTCCCCCTCTGGCCCGGTAGATGAAGAACTCCGGCGAGTCGTACTTGGCTATGCTGCACGGATACGGATACATGGATACGTATCGGACCGATACGGATATGGGGATTCGTCAATTCCTAAAAACACCGATATGGGGATACGTTTATGTTTTTTAATATAAAATAAATATAATATATATTGTAGTTTAAAGAAATTAAAGAGGATGATGTATATACCTTGATGATTTATGTGCACCGACAAATCCTCTCTTCCTCTTCGCTGAATCTCTCTTCATACTGGTCAACCAGGCCTTAACCTAGACTGTGCTAAAACTTAGTATCTATTCAACTATCGCTGATTTAGCTTGTTTATTGAGGCAGAAATGAGTCAAATTTCTGATTACCGAGAACTACTTATAACCAGAACACCAGATTGTGACTGATTTACAATAAGTCTGGCTTCAACATATAAGCGATGCTCTTCTTTTCTTCTTTTTTTTGTATCAAGAACTTTTGAATTGTTCAAAAGGGAACGCAAATAAAAACTCCACTATCATATGATTGGTAAATCAAGGAAATGTACAGCTTACAAACACACTATACAATCAATAGGGCTCAGACAGTCTTGCTCAACTCACTAAGTTACTACCTTAGCTGAGCAACATCGCCATTACGTAATAGTAGAACATTGTTGAACTAATATGGCGCTCCATTCAGTACAAATGACAAAGAAATTAAACGGTAAAACCAATCCAAAAACACGGTAGGCAGATACGCACCTCCTGCCGCCAGCGTGTGTGTGGGGACGTGAGGTCGTGAGCGTGGCGCTGGCTGGGGATGGCGCCACGAAGTAGACCGTGGCGGCGGCCTGCGATGCGAGGTAGATCCGGAGGCACCCGCCGTCGACGACGAGCTCGATGCCGCAGAGAGGGCACGTGAAGCGCCCGAGGCCGGCCGGCACGCTCACTGCGGGGCCGGTTGCGCCGGCTCGATCTGGACTTCGGGTTCGGGACGGGGAGCGGCCTGCGGCCGAGCGGCACCGCGACGGGAGTCTCCGAGGCGGGCGCTACGGCTCCAGCGGCGGCGGGAGTCTTCGAGGCGGCGGGAGGCGGCGGTGGGAGTCTCCGACTCTCCGTCTCTCTCTCGGATCCGTGCCGTGCGCCCGTGCGGCCGTGTGTGGGGGCTTGCTCGACGAGCCGGCGAGCTAGGTTAAACGCTTCGGCGTCCTAATGGGCCAGGCCGTGTCCGCGGCGCGTCGCCGGTGAGTCACCGAAGTATCCGAATTTGTTTTTATTTATTTTCGCTCGTTATTTGCTGGATACTCCGTAGATACGTATCGGTGCCATATCCGTACTGTATCCGTATCGAATACGGTGTCGGACACGGATCCGTTGGCTGAGCCACGTATCGGTGCAGCAGAGGTACTTGGTGAGGTGGACACGGAGGAGGGCGAGGTCCTACATCGAGCAGACGATCGTGGCCCCCATGGTGATGTCGGTGTTGCGGAGTTCGGGGAAGGAGACACAGAAGTAGGAGCGGCGCGGCGGGTCGGCGACGACCAGGATACCACGATGGTGTGGCTTCTGCCGTCAAGGTTGTCGCGGTGGTTCCGTTCTGGAGATGGGAGATATACGCATAAGGGTTGAGGAGGACCCAGTCGTGAAGACCGGAGCAGCGTACGGTGGGAGGAGATGGCAAGGAGGTGCGGAGGAGATACGATCTCGACATCGTGGCCGGCGAAATTCGGGGATTCGGGGATTTGGGGATTTGGGGATTAGAATTGAAATGCTATCTGAAGGATCATCTAGCAACACAAGTTGAGCAGTGAGCACACATACACAAATCGAATAAACGTAAACCATTATTTGTTTCTCATGTGTTGATCAAATACACAAATCGGATACACAAATAGAATTCTCAAATAGGTATCTTTTGAGTTGGATATGTGTTCATCGAGTCCAAATGCTGTCATTTCTTTTTAGTACATCGGCAAAGGTAGAGATGACGTCATTGGTGACTTCCTCAACTCGTCGAACATGTAAACAGTAGGTATAAAAATAAGAATTCCCTGCCTGATTTCCATCCGGGATGAACTTGCATGAAGCAAAACTGAAGAGTCTTACTGAAATATTCACGGATAAACTAGGCCTCTTTCTATTTCTTCTAGTCATTGATTTCCTAAGATTTTTCGCTTATAATAGGACAAAGCATTCCAACACTCGATTTGATCTTAGCTTTTCTGATTGCACGAAACTTTAGAATTTCACAGTACAAATTAGGAACCAGAGCATGTCCAACAATATCATTAAAAAAATCAAAATTTTCCCAAAACTTACCCTCCTGCTGCAGAGACAAATTGGTGCAAGGGGAAGCCCACCAAGCGGCAGAGAGGTGGCGCCACCCGTGTCCTCGGTGATCAGCGGCGGAGGGGCATCGTCCATTCGTTCCGCACCATGCTGCACGCGCCTTACAGCCCCACGCCGTCTTTTTTCTCCAAGCACCGAGCCATCTATGGAATTTTCTCTATTTATCTTCAACTTTTGGTTATAGGTTCTCTTGCTATAATCATGCAATGGGAAGCAAGTGTTTTTGGGCATCTAGTATTGACTGTTGTCCCTGGCATCGTTGGCCCCCTTTCCGGTTATTTTACTTCCTTCTAGACTTTATATCTGGTTACCACGAATGATTTTTTATTTTGGTTGGGGTTTCTTGATTATTGTGGTTGAGATCACTCTTGGCATGGTTGTATCATATTGGATAGGCTCAGTTTTCTACCAAATGGTAAGTGCGCACTTAACCACCTGATAACTTTTCACAGCCGAGTGATTGTCTCTTTTTACCGTCAATCAGTGGTATTCATGCTTATAACAAATCTCGTGATTTTGTGTGAATTTTCCCTTTTATACTAACTGGAAGATGATGAGGTCTACGTTTTCCTATGTTAATGTTTGAGGTCGGCTATGAATGTGCATGCTCGTGATGCGGTCTATTATCTTCAAGGTAGAGCTCTTCAGCCCCACGAAGGAGGGCACTATGGTAAGTGCAATACATATACATGACATGGAAGCAAAAGTGTTTGGTGCCTTGCTTAGTTTCATTTACGTTGACACCTTGCCAGAGGAGGGAAAGTCGAAGAAGATTACAGGGTTGCAAGGTCTACCTGTCATGGGCCTATTTTATTAACCAACAAGTTAAAATTGCAATTAGCTAAATGGTACGTGATTAGCATGTCAGTTTAAATTTTTTTTAACTAAAGAGTTGACTGCATGTAAGTTTTCAAGGTGCCAGTTAAATGGTACGTGATTAGCAGCCACTAAATCGTTGGCATCTAAGCTAATTAGCAGCAAATGCATGCACGTGTTAGCAGCCATAGCAGCACACACACATGTAGCAGCAGCAGAGCCGCATGCACATGCACACGCAACTGGAGGTTAGCAGGCGCGGCCTTGCTCAGTGGCTCGCCGGACGGCAAAGAACGCGGCGATGCTACAGATCATCAAAACGAATTGAGATTTGTTGCGTTGCACTCACATGCTCACCAGGAAGTGAAGGCGGTCTCTGGGCTGCAGCACGAGAGGTCAGGAGCGACGCAGACCACGGCAACGGCAGATGGCGACGATCCCGCTCGACGGCTACGGCCATCTTGAACAAGAAATGATGGGAGCTTCTCAAAGAGATGAAACTCGATGGACCGGTCGTGGAAAGACTTCGCCGGAGATGGAGAAGAAGAACACCGTTATCCTAATTTCTTGGACCAAAATCAAATTAAATTTACGTGAGCTCTATTGGATGAGGCGAACTCGACTGACAAGGTCCTGAGCAAAAAGAATACCTCTAACGCGAGATGACATGACGACACCATGTGGACGCACATCGGACCCTGCTCGCGTTCCTGGCAGATGGATGGGTCTGAGTTTTTGGCAGATGAGAGAGAGGGTAAAAAGAGAAACTGAGATGTCAATGACAGGTTAAATGGAGCTCGAGGAAGGGAGAGAAAGAACAACGAATTCATCACACTGTGCACACAAGATGTTTGACGCGTGTCCTAACAGGTGGAGAAGAAGACCTGGCATAAGGGCCCCACCTGGCAGTGGCACTAGTACAGAAATCAATATCCGAGGTGGTTGAAATAGCACATCCGAGGCGGTTATACCAGCCGCCTCCACGGAGTGGTTGCGGATATGGGGGCATGCATCGGAGGCGGTTACGCAACCGCCTCCGATAGAACTTATCCGAGGCGGTTTGTGAGAACCCTAGCTCTAGCATAGTCGAGAGAGGCGTGAGGTGGAAGTCGAGGAACAACTCGCGCTGCTGAGTTGTTTCGAACCTATCGAGCTACGTCGAGAGTTGATCGAGAGGGGGAGGAAATTGTTGTGCATTCGCATTCATCGCATGCATGGCATTTAGTAATTATGTGCATTGGAAATAAACATAATTGAATTGATACTTTATTGATTAATGAAATAATACAAGTGTTAGTGATACAACATTATTACAAAAGAATAAAGAAGAAGAAATGGAAAAGTACATGATCAATGCTCTATCTATACAACATCTAAACCCTAATTCTTGGATCTTCGGATCTTCGAAGTCTTCAAACCCTGAGTCGTCGAGGAACACCGAGAGCCGAAGGGGGAAGCCTTCGGGAATGTAGGCAGTCATCCCAGGTCAGCGAGTATGGGTACTCAAGACCGTTGGGAATCGTGCCGTTACTGTAGGAGGCAAAAGGTTCCTAAATCTATATTTTGAAATACGTGTGGTCTTATCGGCACAGTTCCGCCGACATCCGTGGGATTAGCCGCGGGGGCAAAAGAGTGCCGATGACCTAAATATTTTTCTAATTTCAAAAATAGTTTTGAAAACATTTTATTTTCAAAGTGTCCGAGGGCCACGTGGCTAAGACCCTCATCGGACAAACTAATATTTTATATATTAGGGAGAAAAGAGGTGAGAGGCAAAAATAGTTTTATTTTTTTTCCTAATCTAATTTGCCTCCATAATGTTTGTTTTGAAAAAGGAAACTATTTTGCAACAAGAGCAATAGTTAAGGCAGCCATCCATATCTATCCATTTAGCCACATGAATTGACCAAGGGCAATACCTTGAAATAGGAGCCAGCAGGCCATCGAGTAGTACATTTAACAGCCACAAGTGAACTGAACCAAGGCAAACCGTATGAACAAGGCAACCAGAGGAATAGCAGCCATAGATTTTACCAAATAAACAATCTGGAATAGATAGGCATCAACCCAACCGAATGGATGAACCAGCAGCAAGATATTTCAGCTTAGGGTAGCTTAGCTTATAAGCTGAACCCAAGTAAAGATAGCAAAATATTCACCTGAGAATCTTAGAGAAGGCTCGGTAGGAATAGCATAGAGGCAACCGAACCAGCACAGGGAGCTCCTGTGTATGCATAGTAGCAAGTGCTACTGAATAGCATTTCTGGTCAAATAAGGCAACAATTCACTGAAGTAAATTGTCCAGCAACTAGCAGCTTTTGGCAAGGACCAATTTCTTAACCGAAAAGGCAACCCAGTTGTACCAAGAGCCACTGTTCGCACACCATAAAAAGTACGAGTAAAATATCCACCCAACAAGCCAGGCATCAATTCTTAGCTCTCAAAACAACCACTAAATATTAGCCAATGCATATCCATTCAACCGACTAAGGCAACCAGTAAAATACTATCCACTAGTGCCAGCACTATCCTTATCACCGAGATCTCCATCCCTTCGCAAAACAAACCCAAAGTACCAGAGTATAGAGCTCAAGCCGTAGGAGTCAAGAACTCCAAGAACAAAGGAAGAGAGGGGATAAGGAAGGGAGTGAGCTACCAGCAAGACCAGTAGAACCATCAGGAGCGAAGGGAGAGCTCACGGGCAAGACCCTCAGGAGCATCGGCTGAATAAGGGGAAGAGCAGATCGCCCACAGGTTGAAGATAAGAGGCCACCAGCAAGCTTAGAAGCTACACTGCCATTGTCCAACTGAGAGATAAGGTAAAAACCTATCCAAAACCATCATGGCTGCATACATACATGAATATCAGTTAGATGAAATAGCAGCAAGGGACCCTCAGAATCCATTTCACATCACGGGAATTGTAGGAGACCTGGTAGTATCTGTTCTTACCAATTTGCACCATAGTGTCTCAAACAAAATCCTCAGCTTTGTTAGATTCATCACTGGGTTTTATGAGGCAACTAGTGAAGTATCTGTTCTTATCAGGTTTCCTAGTAACTCCTTCAGAATTTTCTTAGGAAATCAGCATAGCAAGTTAGGGCAGCAAGTAGGCATCTGTTGTAGCATCTGTTTTTCAGTTTAATAAAACTGATAATGAGATATGTAGATGCACATAGGCAAGAGAGGGGAGTTAAAGAATCAAGTATAGTAATCTGTTCTCCTCAAGTATATCTTATATCAAACTAACCCCAGGAAAAGAGCATTCCAGATTTAAAACTAAGAATCAAACATAGTTTCTGTTCCTTCAGTTTAAGAAAACTGACATGCATATATATGATGTCAATAAATGGCAAACACCAGCTAAACCAATCAGCAAGTCCATGGTATCAGGCATTTAGGATATAAGCAAGAAACTGAGCAAAACACATATAGATATGATCACCTGTCACTTGAGTAAAGGAAACCAGCAACACAGCTATTTTAAATAGACATGGGGAAGCTCACAAAAAGTTAATAATATTGATAATTATCAAGTTATGAAATTAGCGGCTGATGCACACCTTTATTTGTTTCTACTAGATGCTCTAGCTAGAACATATACCTGGCAGTATTTGTCCCTATAAATCCATTAAGCAGATTACACATGAGATTGAAAGTGATAGTTAACTAAGTAGAGTAAGCAGGAGAAGAATAATTGTTCAGATTAGGAAGAGATACACAGTTATGTTAAATCCAGATTTTAGCTCTACAAATGGAAACAGTATCCTAGTGTATGGGGCAGCAAATCAAATTGGGTCATAAAGTGAGTTTATACGCAGAACAGTATGGTCAACTGAACCAATTGAGAAGGAATTACAGATCAGTTAATATCAGTTTCCTATTAGATTTAAATATATATATGGAAGAATAAGAGAGTAATTCACTAAGATCAAGTGTAAGAATCTATTTTTCCAGTTAAATAAACTAATATGCATATCCAAGTGGAAAACAAAGATAAGCACTCTGGCCTTAATAAAAGTGTTCAAACGAAGTTCTGCTCTTATTAATTTTTAATAACAAGTACCTTAGTCGTTAACATAAGCATCACTTAGCTAATGACCAGCATCTATTCTTATTTTATCTAATAACTGGAGTATTGACTTGAAGTTTAAAGTGAAGTATGAACAGAAAAAGGCTAAATCAGGTTAGCACCTGTTCTCATCAACTAATGTCTGAATACACACACATATATATGCTGAGATTTAAGCTAAGCAAAGGTCAAGTATAGGATCTATTCTTGTCAGGTAATCGACCGAACTAAACATATGCATATATAGGAAAGCTAGGATCAAGAGTATAGCATCTGTTCCATCAAATTTGGATGAGCTCAGGTACACAAAAGTAATAGCAAATAACTGCAGAAACCAGAGTAATCCAGCAATAGTATCCATGGTCTTTAAAAATGCTAGACAACAGGATAGCATAGCAGTGAATCAAGAGCAGTATCTATCCTTGTTAAACCAAAGCACTCAGGTGCATAAAACTGGGGAACAGCATACTAGTGGAATTGGCAAAATCAAGTAATCATAGCATCTGTTCTTCTTTTAAACCAAGCATCATAGATTACAATTACAGGGATTTAAGTAGAGCAAGTTGGGGAATTTTAGTATGAACCCTAGTAGGAATTGGGGGATTATTCTACGACCTTAAACCAATTGGGGAATAGAAAAGTTGGGGGAAAATGAGAAGATAGAGAAGGGATGGAAAAAGGGACACTTACCTGAGGACGGCGCACCGCCTGGTTGCGGAGGCGATCAACTCCTCGCCGTCCTGCGGCGGTGGCCGTGGCAGGCGGCGCCAAACCGAGAGGAGGCGGCGCGCATGAGCAAGGGCCCGGCCCGGGGCAGGGCACCGAGGCGATGGGCGTGAGGAGCAAGGGCGGCGCAAGGGCCGGCAACCCGAACCAAGCCCTCGGCTCCTGGTGGCGGCGTCAGACCGGGCGGCGGTGCGAAGGAAGTTAAGCGGGCGGCGCCGAGCGGAGCAGCGCAAAGCGGCGGCGCGAAGAACCGAACCCAAGGCGCTAGGCGGCGGTGAGTGACCGGAGATGGAGAAAAAGGGGACCGGCGGCGCACCCGAGAGGAACCAGAGGAGGAATCGGGTGCAGAGGCAGCCGGGTGCAGGGGTGAAGTTTTAGGAATTAGGGATTGGGGATTTTGGTTGAAGAGAGAGGGAGAAGCAAGGAGTCGGGTGCGTGTGAAGAGGAAGATGCCGGTTAGGCCGGCCGAAGTCTGGATTAAATGGAAAAAAAAAGAGAGATAGGAAAAATGAAAATGGAAAAAAATTGGGATGAGAAATAAACAGCATAAGAACTGAAAGAAAATGTATAGATTAGAAACTTATATATAGATATATCAATGTGTTCCAAATTTCCTTAAAACAAGAAAGGAAATTGATATTCGATTATCCCATTTTCTTTTAAACATAAAGATAAAGGAACAGACTAATGTTTTAAAGTTAAATTTTACCCTAGAAATTGTTTATACTTTACAATGTAAAGGTCATAATCGAAACATGAGTTAAAGGGTTAAGTCAATCAAAATGATTGAGAACTACTATAAGTAGAGGAAAAGTGGAAATAACCTCACAAGGAAGAAATTGAAAATCTAAAAAGAAACTACCTAAGTCAATATAATCTCTAGGAAAGAACTTTAAGTTCATCTAAAATTGTAGATTGATTTAAATCAAATAAAATATGTTACTCTTTAAAAAAAAAGAGGTTAAATTCTAAGCTCTATTGTCTCAAGATCTTGAGTAATCTTCTTACTAAGATCAATAGCTTGAATAGAGAGGTTAGGCTTTGAGTGGAGTGATCAAAGGTTAAAATGGTTAAGTGTTATCACGTGAATGATTAACATATGAATATTCAACAATAGAGTCATTCCTTTAAGAAATATCTAAGAGATCTACAATTGAATTCATTTAAGTAAATTAAGTGCACCATTTGCACAGATATGCATAATGCCATGTCATTGCATTCATCCTTGCAATTTTTCGAATAAGTCCTTATCGGACTTCATTGCTTTTATCAGAAGCCGGAGTTCAGCAGTCAGGACCGTCGAACTCCACTACCTATCCGTTACCAGGCAAGTCCAGTTTCTTGTTCATGTCCGTTGAGAATGTCCTTCGATTTCCCTCTTGTCTACAACCTGCACAAAACTTACTTTCTAAGCTTAATCAACTGTTGTTGTTTTAATTTGATCGCCGGTTCTTGGGTGATCACATGGCGGGTGATGAAATCCTGGTATGAGGTGCAGTTTGGCACAGTTGGGAAGGTGGATTTCATCACACGGGAATGTCTCATATAAGGTTAATGCAACCAATGATCGAATGTGCTTAAGGGCCGTAGCGAACGCGCTTACCACATACCCTGTATGGGCGGGGCTGAGCTAAAGTACCCTTTACCCTAGGTCTATACCCCCCTGGGAACGCAAGGCCTCGGTATTGGGATCGATACCGGGAAGGTAGTATGGCTGCGAGCTGCTTACTACTTGAGGATGTAATTGGGCCGTCGAGCTACTTACATCAGAATTATGATTGGAGACCGGTAGTCCTCAGCCAGTTGGGGCGGGACTACGACGCGGGGTATAACCGAGCGGGCGGAGAAACGGCTCTGTGATCATGGGTACGTGATCTGAGATTAGCTACCTCCGGTACATACTTATGATCGTTTGTGGGTACAGTTGTGCACCTCTGCAGAGTGTATAGAATTGTGGCATTGTCACTCCGTGTTCCCGGTTGGAACTGCGAACCCGGCAAGAAAGGGATTCATCGGGAATCCTAGCAGCTTGTGAGACATGAGATCATTAGTCTCTTTAATTAAAACTTGACTCTCTTACCTTCTCCAGCTGCATTACTTTTGGAGAACGTTGCCGTTCTCAGTAGATAGTGCATCAAACACTTCTTTGCTATTCCTGGACTTGTTGAGTACCTTCTGTACTCATCCCTCTATATAATTCCTTTGAGTAGGTTGTGAGCCGACGACGGAGGAGGAGATGGTCTACGCCGAGATTAACGACTAAATTTCCGAAGAGCAAGCGACAACCAAGGAAGACGGAGGCATCGACGACTACGTCGAGTTCCACGACGAAGACAACTCCGAGTAGTTAGTAGGTCGAGTGAGTCAAGAGTAATAGTGAAGACTTTTGCTGTAGCCAAACGATAACGGTTTTAAATTCCCTGTACTTTTGGGAATATGTTGTAAAACTTTTTGTTGTATTACGAGTTTGTAAATTGAGTTTGTAATATTTAGACCACTGCCATGCTTCTGTCGTGCTACTCTGTGAGATATGTACAGTCGAGAAGGCACTTCGTCTGTGCGTATCGCCGCAGGTGGTATCAGAGCAATGGTTGAGACCTCTAGGCATAAAAGTCTAGTTAGGAGACCTGTGAACCCTAGGAATGAAGTTGGAACCTCTATAAGGACTATCCTCATCTATAGTTTTCTTTTAACAAGGATAAATGTATTATTTTCAAATAACTTTCCTATTAATCTCTTTAGAAACACCTAAGGATGTGGGTAAATTTAATTTCCTTGAGAAAAAGATAGTAACATTTCATACACTCACTTACCTTTTTAACCTATAGGAAATTCAAAATTTCAGAAGTAAAAGAAGTAATCATGGCAAGGGTATAAGGGTAAGGAAATAGGTTATGAGGTTAGAAACCAAAATATCGGTAATAAAATACTTGTTTTTGCTTTTGTTCTGGACACTGTAGATAAATGCACATAGGTTATCACGTTTTATGAAATCGTGTGTTTTCTTGGAGTTATGGATCTTTTTGAATCTTTGTATGAGTGCTTAGTAGTGTTATGAAGGTAAAAGCTTAGTATATGTCGTTGAAGATTATATTAGTAAGCTTTGCTTCATATCACAATATAGGTGAATGGCGAGTCCAAGTGAGGAAACCCGTAGGTTGGCAAATGAACAAACCCAGAAGGACACGGAAGAAAAAGCTAGAATGGAGGCTGAACGACAAGTAAAGGTAGACATAGTTAGTGGAAGTGGAGACAATAATATACTCCCACCATCATCATGGTTCAACCTTGAGAAAGCCTTCATGCAGCATATGCGCTGGATGGAAGAAGATCGAAAGTACAAAGAAGAAGAAAGGCGGGAGAGACTGGAAGCTCAGGAAAATCAGAATAGAATCCTTGTTGAGAGACTAAATAGAATGGAAGAACACCAACCATCCCTGCTAATGGAACCAAGACTTATCCATGCAACCGAGTTTCAAAATCTGGTGAATCGTGTTAGCACTTTGGAGAATAATTATCGCAGGATGCAAAATGATGGGAAGAGGAAGCTTGTGTCAAGCCGGCAACAGTATCAATCTAATAAATCACGACGAGTGGAGTATATCCAAAGAAATCAACCTGGAGAAACATCGTCGGGAGTAGCAAATCAAACCCCGATCACCACCGTCACATGCTATGACTGTGGTGGAAATCATTATGCTAACCGCTGTCCAAAGAGGGGAAAATGTTTTAGATGTGGACAACGAGGACACCAAATCAAGGTGTGTTCAAATCCAGAAACCCGAAAGACACAATTTCAAGACCCAATAGATCAACCATTGCAGCTTCAAGCACCAACATCAGCAGAACCGACTCAAGAATCAATATCGCCTGCTACATGTTATATATGTGGTGGAACTCACTATTCCCCACAGTGTCCAAGGAAGGGAAACTGTTATGGATGTGGACAATCTGGACATAAAATCCAAGTTTGCCCAAATCCACAACTTCAAGCTCCAGAAGCAGCAACTCAAGGAGGGAGAGGTACCCAAGTCTGCGACAAGGGCAAGGTTCACGGGAAAGTAAGCTGTGTGACTACCGAAGGAGTCGGATCAGCCAAGGGCATGATAACCGGTACACTATCTTTCTATCCATCTCACCTTGTCTTTAATATCGTACCTCTTAATTCCGAGCAAGCATTCATCCATCTCCGAGGGAATATAAAGTGAATAACCGTAGAATTAGAAATTAATCTTTCCTTATCTTCTAATCATATCTTTTCAAGACCTAAATGATCTCTTAAGTATAGGTTGGTTAGTAAATTATGTTTATAGCCCCTAACCATCGGATCGGAACAAGAACCATATCTCAAGGTCAAAGAAACCCTGAATCAGATTCAAAACTTTCCATCATTGGAAGTAAGGAATGAATCTCAGTGGACGGAGGGAGTTTCCGGATGTTTTCACAAGAGTATGTAAAATGAGTGGTGTTTAAGATCCGGTTAGTAGGAAGGAGAGACCAATCACCTTGTTTGGAAAGTAACGTGTGAAAAAGAAGAGCTGCGTAGGGACTACCCGTTCTTAATCTGATACCTCATCCTTAATTTCGAGGACGAAATTATTTTTAAGGGGGGTAGGATGTGAGAACCCTAGCTCTAGCATAGTCGAGAGAGGCGTGAGGTGGAAGTCGAGGAACAACTCGCGCTGCTGAGTTGTTTCGAACCTATCGAGCTACGTCGAGAGTTGATCGAGAGGGGGAGGAAATTGTTGTGCATTCGCATTCATCGCATGCATGGCATTTAGTAATTATGTGCATTGGAAATAAACATAATTGAATTGATACTTTATTGATTAATGAAATAATACAAGTGTTAGTGATACAACATTATTACAAAAGAATAAAGAAGAAGAAATGGAAAAGTACATGATCAATGCTCTATCTATACAACATCTAAACCCTAATTCTTGGATCTTCGGATCTTCGAAGTCTTCAAACCCTGAGTCGTCGAGGAACACCGAGAGCCGAAGGGGGAAGCCTTCGGGAATGTAGGCAGTCATCCCAGGTCAGCGAGTATGGGTACTCAAGACCGTTGGGAATCGTGCCGTTACTGTAGGAGGCAAAAGGTTCCTAAATCTATATTTTGAAATACGTGTGGTCTTATCGGCACAGTTCCGCCGACATCCGTGGGATTAGCCGCGGGGGCAAAAGAGTGCCGATGACCTAAATATTTTTCTAATTTCAAAAATAGTTTTGAAAACATTTTATTTTCAAAGTGTCCGAGGGCCACGTGGCTAAGACCCTCATCGGACAAACTAATATTTTATATATTAGGGAGAAAAGAGGTGAGAGGCAAAAATAGTTTTATTTTTTTTCCTAATCTAATTTGCCTCCATAATGTTTGTTTTGAAAAAGGAAACTATTTTGCAACAAGAGCAATAGTTAAGGCAGCCATCCATATCTATCCATTTAGCCACATGAATTGACCAAGGGCAATACCTTGAAATAGGAGCCAGCAGGCCATCGAGTAGTACATTTAACAGCCACAAGTGAACTGAACCAAGGCAAACCGTATGAACAAGGCAACCAGAGGAATAGCAGCCATAGATTTTACCAAATAAACAATCTGGAATAGATAGGCATCAACCCAACCGAATGGATGAACCAGCAGCAAGATATTTCAGCTTAGGGTAGCTTAGCTTATAAGCTGAACCCAAGTAAAGATAGCAAAATATTCACCTGAGAATCTTAGAGAAGGCTCGGTAGGAATAGCATAGAGGCAACCGAACCAGCACAGGGAGCTCCTGTGTATGCATAGTAGCAAGTGCTACTGAATAGCATTTCTGGTCAAATAAGGCAACAATTCACTGAAGTAAATTGTCCAGCAACTAGCAGCTTTTGGCAAGGACCAATTTCTTAACCGAAAAGGCAACCCAGTTGTACCAAGAGCCACTGTTCGCACACCATAAAAAGTACGAGTAAAATATCCACCCAACAAGCCAGGCATCAATTCTTAGCTCTCAAAACAACCACTAAATATTAGCCAATGCATATCCATTCAACCGACTAAGGCAACCAGTAAAATACTATCCACTAGTGCCAGCACTATCCTTATCACCGAGATCTCCATCCCTTCGCAAAACAAACCCAAAGTACCAGAGTATAGAGCTCAAGCCGTAGGAGTCAAGAACTCCAAGAACAAAGGAAGAGAGGGGATAAGGAAGGGAGTGAGCTACCAGCAAGACCAGTAGAACCATCAGGAGCGAAGGGAGAGCTCACGGGCAAGACCCTCAGGAGCATCGGCTGAATAAGGGGAAGAGCAGATCGCCCACAGGTTGAAGATAAGAGGCCACCAGCAAGCTTAGAAGCTACACTGCCATTGTCCAACTGAGAGATAAGGTAAAAACCTATCCAAAACCATCATGGCTGCATACATACATGAATATCAGTTAGATGAAATAGCAGCAAGGGACCCTCAGAATCCATTTCACATCACGGGAATTGTAGGAGACCTGGTAGTATCTGTTCTTACCAATTTGCACCATAGTGTCTCAAACAAAATCCTCAGCTTTGTTAGATTCATCACTGGGTTTTATGAGGCAACTAGTGAAGTATCTGTTCTTATCAGGTTTCCTAGTAACTCCTTCAGAATTTTCTTAGGAAATCAGCATAGCAAGTTAGGGCAGCAAGTAGGCATCTGTTGTAGCATCTGTTTTTCAGTTTAATAAAACTGATAATGAGATATGTAGATGCACATAGGCAAGAGAGGGGAGTTAAAGAATCAAGTATAGTAATCTGTTCTCCTCAAGTATATCTTATATCAAACTAACCCCAGGAAAAGAGCATTCCAGATTTAAAACTAAGAATCAAACATAGTTTCTGTTCCTTCAGTTTAAGAAAACTGACATGCATATATATGATGTCAATAAATGGCAAACACCAGCTAAACCAATCAGCAAGTCCATGGTATCAGGCATTTAGGATATAAGCAAGAAACTGAGCAAAACACATATAGATATGATCACCTGTCACTTGAGTAAAGGAAACCAGCAACACAGCTATTTTAAATAGACATGGGGAAGCTCACAAAAAGTTAATAATATTGATAATTATCAAGTTATGAAATTAGCGGCTGATGCACACCTTTATTTGTTTCTACTAGATGCTCTAGCTAGAACATATACCTGGCAGTATTTGTCCCTATAAATCCATTAAGCAGATTACACATGAGATTGAAAGTGATAGTTAACTAAGTAGAGTAAGCAGGAGAAGAATAATTGTTCAGATTAGGAAGAGATACACAGTTATGTTAAATCCAGATTTTAGCTCTACAAATGGAAACAGTATCCTAGTGTATGGGGCAGCAAATCAAATTGGGTCATAAAGTGAGTTTATACGCAGAACAGTATGGTCAACTGAACCAATTGAGAAGGAATTACAGATCAGTTAATATCAGTTTCCTATTAGATTTAAATATATATATGGAAGAATAAGAGAGTAATTCACTAAGATCAAGTGTAAGAATCTATTTTTCCAGTTAAATAAACTAATATGCATATCCAAGTGGAAAACAAAGATAAGCACTCTGGCCTTAATAAAAGTGTTCAAACGAAGTTCTGCTCTTATTAATTTTTAATAACAAGTACCTTAGTCGTTAACATAAGCATCACTTAGCTAATGACCAGCATCTATTCTTATTTTATCTAATAACTGGAGTATTGACTTGAAGTTTAAAGTGAAGTATGAACAGAAAAAGGCTAAATCAGGTTAGCACCTGTTCTCATCAACTAATGTCTGAATACACACACATATATATGCTGAGATTTAAGCTAAGCAAAGGTCAAGTATAGGATCTATTCTTGTCAGGTAATCGACCGAACTAAACATATGCATATATAGGAAAGCTAGGATCAAGAGTATAGCATCTGTTCCATCAAATTTGGATGAGCTCAGGTACACAAAAGTAATAGCAAATAACTGCAGAAACCAGAGTAATCCAGCAATAGTATCCATGGTCTTTAAAAATGCTAGACAACAGGATAGCATAGCAGTGAATCAAGAGCAGTATCTATCCTTGTTAAACCAAAGCACTCAGGTGCATAAAACTGGGGAACAGCATACTAGTGGAATTGGCAAAATCAAGTAATCATAGCATCTGTTCTTCTTTTAAACCAAGCATCATAGATTACAATTACAGGGATTTAAGTAGAGCAAGTTGGGGAATTTTAGTATGAACCCTAGTAGGAATTGGGGGATTATTCTACGACCTTAAACCAATTGGGGAATAGAAAAGTTGGGGGAAAATGAGAAGATAGAGAAGGGATGGAAAAAGGGACACTTACCTGAGGACGGCGCACCGCCTGGTTGCGGAGGCGATCAACTCCTCGCCGTCCTGCGGCGGTGGCCGTGGCAGGCGGCGCCAAACCGAGAGGAGGCGGCGCGCATGAGCAAGGGCCCGGCCCGGGGCAGGGCACCGAGGCGATGGGCGTGAGGAGCAAGGGCGGCGCAAGGGCCGGCAACCCGAACCAAGCCCTCGGCTCCTGGTGGCGGCGTCAGACCGGGCGGCGGTGCGAAGGAAGTTAAGCGGGCGGCGCCGAGCGGAGCAGCGCAAAGCGGCGGCGCGAAGAACCGAACCCAAGGCGCTAGGCGGCGGTGAGTGACCGGAGATGGAGAAAAAGGGGACCGGCGGCGCACCCGAGAGGAACCAGAGGAGGAATCGGGTGCAGAGGCAGCCGGGTGCAGGGGTGAAGTTTTAGGAATTAGGGATTGGGGATTTTGGTTGAAGAGAGAGGGAGAAGCAAGGAGTCGGGTGCGTGTGAAGAGGAAGATGCCGGTTAGGCCGGCCGAAGTCTGGATTAAATGGAAAAAAAAAGAGAGATAGGAAAAATGAAAATGGAAAAAAATTGGGATGAGAAATAAACAGCATAAGAACTGAAAGAAAATGTATAGATTAGAAACTTATATATAGATATATCAATGTGTTCCAAATTTCCTTAAAACAAGAAAGGAAATTGATATTCGATTATCCCATTTTCTTTTAAACATAAAGATAAAGGAACAGACTAATGTTTTAAAGTTAAATTTTACCCTAGAAATTGTTTATACTTTACAATGTAAAGGTCATAATCGAAACATGAGTTAAAGGGTTAAGTCAATCAAAATGATTGAGAACTACTATAAGTAGAGGAAAAGTGGAAATAACCTCACAAGGAAGAAATTGAAAATCTAAAAAGAAACTACCTAAGTCAATATAATCTCTAGGAAAGAACTTTAAGTTCATCTAAAATTGTAGATTGATTTAAATCAAATAAAATATGTTACTCTTTAAAAAAAAAGAGGTTAAATTCTAAGCTCTATTGTCTCAAGATCTTGAGTAATCTTCTTACTAAGATCAATAGCTTGAATAGAGAGGTTAGGCTTTGAGTGGAGTGATCAAAGGTTAAAATGGTTAAGTGTTATCACGTGAATGATTAACATATGAATATTCAACAATAGAGTCATTCCTTTAAGAAATATCTAAGAGATCTACAATTGAATTCATTTAAGTAAATTAAGTGCACCATTTGCACAGATATGCATAATGCCATGTCATTGCATTCATCCTTGCAATTTTCGAATAAGTCCTTATCGGACTTCATTGCTTTTATCAGAAGCCGGAGTTCAGCAGTCAGGACCGTCGAACTCCACTACCTATCCGTTACCAGGCAAGTCCAGTTTCTTGTTCATGTCCGTTGAGAATGTCCTTCGATTTCCCTCTTGTCTACAACCTGCACAAAACTTACTTTCTAAGCTTAATCAACTGTTGTTGTTTTAATTTGATCGCCGGTTCTTGGGTGATCACATGGCGGGTGATGAAATCCTGGTATGAGGTGCAGTTTGGCACAGTTGGGAAGGTGGATTTCATCACACGGGAATGTCTCATATAAGGTTAATGCAACCAATGATCGAATGTGCTTAAGGGCCGTAGCGAACGCGCTTACCACATACCCTGTATGGGCGGGGCTGAGCTAAAGTACCCTTTACCCTAGGTCTATACCCCCCTGGGAACGCAAGGCCTCGGTATTGGGATCGATACCGGGAAGGTAGTATGGCTGCGAGCTGCTTACTACTTGAGGATGTAATTGGGCCGTCGAGCTACTTACATCAGAATTATGATTGGAGACCGGTAGTCCTCAGCCAGTTGGGGCGGGACTACGACGCGGGGTATAACCGAGCGGGCGGAGAAACGGCTCTGTGATCATGGGTACGTGATCTGAGATTAGCTACCTCCGGTACATACTTATGATCGTTTGTGGGTACAGTTGTGCACCTCTGCAGAGTGTATAGAATTGTGGCATTGTCACTCCGTGTTCCCGGTTGGAACTGCGAACCCGGCAAGAAAGGGATTCATCGGGAATCCTAGCAGCTTGTGAGACATGAGATCATTAGTCTCTTTAATTAAAACTTGACTCTCTTACCTTCTCCAGCTGCATTACTTTTGGAGAACGTTGCCGTTCTCAGTAGATAGTGCATCAAACACTTCTTTGCTATTCCTGGACTTGTTGAGTACCTTCTGTACTCATCCCTCTATATAATTCCTTTGAGTAGGTTGTGAGCCGACGACGGAGGAGGAGATGGTCTACGCCGAGATTAACGACTAAATTTCCGAAGAGCAAGCGACAACCAAGGAAGACGGAGGCATCGACGACTACGTCGAGTTCCACGACGAAGACAACTCCGAGTAGTTAGTAGGTCGAGTGAGTCAAGAGTAATAGTGAAGACTTTTGCTGTAGCCAAACGATAACGGTTTTAAATTCCCTGTACTTTTGGGAATATGTTGTAAAACTTTTTGTTGTATTACGAGTTTGTAAATTGAGTTTGTAATATTTAGACCACTGCCATGCTTCTGTCGTGCTACTTTGTGAGATATGTACAGTCGAGAAGGCACTTCGTCTGTGCGTATCGCCGCACGGTTGAAATGCGTAAACAGCCTCGGATAAGCACTTATCGGAGGTGGTTAATTATTCAACCGCTTCGGATAACTAATATTTGAGGCGGTTAAATAATTGTAACCGCCTCGGATATCAGTTATCCGAGGCGGTTGCCACAAAACAACCGCCTCCGATTAGATACCAGCCGTTTAAAAAAAAACCTACCCGGTAGGGTAGGGTTTCACTAAAACGGCTATAACTTTTGCATACAGTGTCCATTTTGGCTCCACGACCGCTCAAAATGACCGTATCGACGAGGCGCATCTGATAAATTTACACGTCTTTAGACCTATACAATTTTTCACCTCCAAATTTGCCCTCTAAGACTGACTTTTGCCCCTCCGAATGAAAAACCGCTTCTTCCGACCCTCCGTTGATCTTCTTCCCGAGCTCCAAATGCAATAATTTTTACACATTCTGAACCTTGAGGGAATAGAGCTGCTAGAAAAAAATAGGAGGAAAAAGTTTAAAAATAAAAAATTTAGGCACTAGTAGAAATCCATCGAAAACGAGCTCAAAATGACACAAATCTTAAATCGGGAGGACCTTGCTCACCTCGAATCCAACTGAAACTCCCGTGTAGCCTCCACCATGTTCCTACGAGAAGAATGATGGGAAGAGGAGAGCCTCCTTGCGATGGGAATGGTGAGAGGAGAAAGATGGTTGAAGGGAGGAGAGGAGAGTGAAAGGGAGAAGAAGAAGAAAATCTAGATCTAGCCTCTCCCTGTGCACTGAATTGAATTATATAGTCCTCTGCCTGTGCACTGAGGGAAAAATATTGGGTTTTGAAATTTCAGAGTTAGCGGGATTCTGAAATTTTGGGTTTGAACATATCCGAGGCGGTTGTAAATATATAACCGCCTTGGATATAATTCGAGACGGTTGGATATTTACAACCGCCTCGGATGACTTTATTATCCGAGACGGTTCCTCCCAAAATCCTTATCTGAGGTGGTTGGATATTTACAACCGCCTTGGATATTAGTTATTGGAGGTATTTTAGCCCAATCGCCTTGGATATAACGCCTCGGATGGACGATTCTGTACTAGTGTGGCTAGTGACCAAGGAGGCGGGTTTGGCCCGACGAGTTGAGAAATTGGGCTAGAGATTTGGCCCAGCAAGGTGAGATGTTGTTTTTTCTTATTTTTAGTCTTGTTTTAGTATTTAAATTTTCAGGGGATTCAAACATAGATTTTAAAATTTAAGAAAATTCATAGAGGGTCTGTAAAATCTTTGTGGTCTACACTAATTTTCTCATATTAAACTAAAATGTACTTGACTGTTATTTGAATTCAAATTTAATTATGCCCCAAAATGGATTTGAACTATAGCTAGGTGAAATATAATTACATAATTCATGGAAAGTTTATACTCGCACTCAAGAGGGAAAATGAGTTATGTATATAAATTTTCACAAAATTTGGTTGAAGGAATATTCACCAGATTAATAAACTACAGTTCTACCAATTTTTGAATTTGAACCAGTAACACTTAATTCAAATACCAAAGGGATTCCAAAACACTTGAAAAAAATTCAGAGGCCTTCTTGGAGGCGTGTGAGACCTATGAAATTGATCAAGGTGGAAATTTTTGATGACTTTTGTTGTACAAGTTTTATTTAAGTTGATTCTAGGTCAATTTGCAAGTTTTTTTAATTTGAGCTATTTTAATTGTTCTAAATGTATAAATGAGATGATATGAACATGCATTTTTTTTCATAATTACCATTAAGGGTCTAAGTACACATATTTACAGCATCGAGTCATTCCACTATGTGGTGGGCTTGGTTAGTACAAGCCTTGCAACTTTCTCCTACAAGGCTCATCGCCAAAGTTGGAGCTACTTTGTTATTGGCGAGTTGGCTAGTTGTTGTGGCTTGAATTGCATAGACTGGTTGCGGCCGGTTGTGGTGCTCGGTGCATCGATGGGTGTCCGTGGCGAAGTTGAAGTTGCTGGATCCCATGGCAGTGGGTAATGACGATAACGCTTGTGGTCGGCTTGATGGATGGAGCTTCTCAATGGTGTGCGTCGTGTTTGTACAGTTGTGGCCATGACGATCGATGATGTTCTAGAACTACTCTAGTTAAATTGTGGGTGGCTGTAATTCTAGTTTTCGTTCGGTTTTCCTCTAATTAACCGGATAACTCTTTTTAGCTTAATTAATGGACTGAGGTAATTTATTTCGGTTTCAAAAATCATATATTGTTTAATCACGTAGAATGGACTTAGTTGATTAGTTGTGCATGTTGGAGGATGGTGGA
Organism: Stipa capillata; assembly: GCA_019208055.1. Taxonomy (NCBI): domain Eukaryota; kingdom Viridiplantae; phylum Streptophyta; class Magnoliopsida; order Poales; family Poaceae; genus Stipa; species Stipa capillata. The sequence goes on from JAGXJF010005397.1 coordinate 154,117, forward strand.
AGAACGTTCAAATATAATGATTTGAATGATTGGTGGACATTGACAATATGTGCTTGCTGATTTAAAAATGGCATCTGAACTGAATAGATCCTTTCACCGAATTACTAAATGAGACGATTGAAAGAAAAAAAAACATGAAAAAACATTGAAAGCCCTCTTGATTTTATTTTACTTGGTTGTTGTAGCAGTGTCCATGAGAGGTTCTCTTGAATTTATGAGGACAACAAGTATGAATCAAAAAGGTCAAAGTGCTAAACAGGACAACCGTGTCATGATGTATACTCCTCTTGTTATCTCTGGTCAAAGTGAAAGGAAAACAAAAGGAGTAAGTAATCCGAAGTATGATTTTATTTCACGTTGGTTACCTAGTACAATACGAGATGCATGTCCCAAAAGCAGGTATCCAAAGCTACAAACGTGGTGTCGTTTGTTGCAACAGAAAATGTCTTGCCAATTATTATTATTTTAGAGGCTGCTATGGCTTAGATATAAGGGTCTGGAAAATGTTGCATGAGTGTGTTCCCAATTTTCCATGCACCATTGCCACACCGCCGCGGGGGCCTGGCCCGTCTGCTCCTCTGCTTGCGGCCCAGTTGCCGTCTCTTCCGGGGGTGGGCTGGCCTCCTCGCGCTGGGGTGGATGGTTCTTCCGGGTCTACGCAGGTTTGGGTTACTCCTTTTCCTCTGCATGTTAGGGCTTGTGCGGCGGCGGGGCATCTGCCTGCATCTTCGTTCACCGGTGGGCTGCGTCCCGATTTAGCGAGCAGGCCGCCATTCTCGGCCCAATTGGAGTTTGGTCCTACTGTGTCGCACTTCCCGAATCTTCCTTTAGACGGTTCATCTCTCTCTTCTGATTCCTCGATCGCTTCATCTTCTCGCTTGCCTGTCTGTTTCTCCACCTCTCGGTATGATCACCTGTGGCGGCGAAGTGCGGCTGCGGGGAAGTGCAAGGTGGTGGTTGTGCCGATGGCTCCCCCCCCTCCTCGTCCTGCTCCTGCCTCCACCGTCGCCGCCATCCTCCTCCTCGCCGCCGTAGCCCTCTTCGTGCCCTCTGGCGGTGTGGAGGTCCTCTCCAAGTCCCGCATGGAGCGTTGCGCCCTCGACTCGGGGGCCGGCGACCGCCTCGCCTGCGATCGTAAGATTTTCCTCAACCTCGCCGTAAGCCTCTCCACATCCTCCGAGCTTCCGCTCCCTCCCCGTCTTCCCCTAATTTCCCTGCCACGGAACCGTTGACGTGTATTTGGGGGGGCTCGATCAGAGCGGCGGCGAGTCGTCGCTGGTGGTGCAGGTTGTGGAGGTGGAGGAGAACGACACGCAGGCGATGCAGATGATACGGGATCCCCCCATCATCACCATCAACAAGTCCGCCACCTACGCTCTCTACGCCATCACCTACATCAGGGTAAGCCTTTTCGGTTTTGCTCCTGAACGTGGCAGAGTCTAGTTTCCAACAAATTGCTGCTGTACAAATCGAAGAATCGAATTAGTTTCCGTTAGTTTCACTTCGTGCCTCTAGCCACCTTGCATTGTTCAATGGTATGCCGATGATTAATGTGTTGTAGGTAGGTTTTGGTCTTTTGGATCAGAGGGACTGGTGTTAATGGTTTAGGTGTAGTACTTGAGCAGAAGGTACTATTTTAGTTTTTTTCATGGTCTTGGCAGAATGGCAGTGCCCTGAATCTCCTTTTGAGAATCAAGTTATTTCTGATCCTAGTACCAGGTTATTGTCAGTACCAAGTTATTGTCCATTTTTACATCTTGCGGCCCTATTCTATGTGTGTGCGCAAATGTTGTGTTCTATTCAAGGTTTTGGAATGGGCTCACCATACGGATATTTCACATGGTAATATATGTGGAGCTGAGTATGCGGGTTTACAAAATATTTCAAGCTACAGCAATATTGGAATGACATTCAATATGATCTGCTATCTCTGGATGGGGACTGGTTTTCAGGAAATTGATATGTTCCACACGTCTTCATTAGCAGTCTCATTTACATCTACATTTGTTATGAGCATTTGCTGTCTGGTTTGTTTGGTATGCAGATTGTTGCAAAAAAAAAGTTTGTCAAATCACCAGTATCAACTGTCACCAAGCTATTTTAATATAACAAATAATGTGAATTAAGAACCATTTTCTTTTCCTTGCTCGTCTCTCCAGGATGTTGCTTACAAACCTGAGGAACAATTTGTCAAGACCCGTAAATGTGAGTCAGATGCTGGTGCTGAAGTTGTTAAATCTTGTGAAAGGTAATTTGTCTTGGGACTCCAGTTGACAGATCAGCATCATCATCTTTTCTGGGAGGGATTCCAGTTGATAGATCATCATAACTATGTGCCCATCTTTTCATTTTTATCACAACTATATGAACTGTTAAAAGTGTGTGATCTGTGCGTACCACTCTTGGAATGAGTTTACTCTTGCTTTGTACATCTATGTAGCACATACGTATTAGCTGCACATATCTAATGTGATCTCTCTGGAGTCATATTTGGTATTAGACCTGGACGTTTGGTAAAAGAAAAACATTTTGGGCCTTCTCACAGACGTTTTCACTCTCATGGACTCATGGTCATATCACAGACCTTTGCATTTCAGGCTACAAATTTTATTTGACATTTTCCAGTGTTGTATATACTGATGATTCTTTTTTCATGGATATGGCTAGGTTACGGGATCAGAATGGTCACGTAATTGAGCATACAGAGGTGAGACACATTTGCCTTTAGCATTCTTATTATCTCAGTGTCTAAGTACTAGTAGAAAACATTAAACCTAGTATTCTTAGTGGCTAAGCATATATTAAGGAAAACAAAGGCACACATGAAGTCCTTGAAAACATGTTTGTGCAGTGGATGCATCTGTGTACAAAATATTTGTTTAGTTTGTGCTATTATTTTTACATCACTATCTAGTGATACTCACCATTTCCTCTACTTTGGTGTCCTACTAGCCGGTTTGCTGTCCATGTGGGCCTCAACGCCGTGTTCCTTCATCTTGTGGAACATTTTGTAAGTTAAAACTACTATTTTAATGCGTTCTTGCTTTTCCAATATAACATTGTGTCACATATTTCACACTCAACTTCCTTGCAGTCGATAAAATGGTTAAAGGCAAAGCTAATACGGCTCACTGTCTACGTTTTCCAGGTGATTGGTATGGGCACTAATTGTGATGTATCATTGTAATATTTTAAATATTAGCTGAATAGATCCACCTGCTGAGTTCACTAAAAAAAACTCGTGTTAGCTATGACTTTTGTACTTTCTATTTCAATTGGCAAATCCTCTTCATGTTTTTTTCTATGACTAGACTAGAGGCCAGCCTCCTAATCTCTTATTTTAGTCTGACACGATCATATCCATTTTATTTCTGTCAGTAACATCATGAAGTAGGCACTTCATATATTGAGGAATCATTCGGTAATCTAGTTTATTTACTTCTTTTGAAGTAGGGAGATACTTATATGCTCGTGTAAAACTTATATGCTGTTCAGAACATTCCAGGGTTCTGTTGGTCATTTGGTCAGGTCACTATTTGAGTAAATTAGTGTATCTCCATTGCTTATAAACAGGTTCCATGTTTTTGGAATTGGGGCAAGGCCACTTGGGTTCAGCATCAGAGTAAAAGTAAAGAAAGGCTCTTCTGTAACGGTAGGAACTGAAATTCTGCACTCTGACTTCATATATATGACAAATATGTTAGCAGGAATTGGCACAACCAAGGTCATTCTTCCTAATGATCATATTGGACTTGTTACTTGCCTTCTTTCTAATTGGCGCTACCCGGCGTCGGGGTCG
>JAGXJF010005398.1:0-14395 GCA_019208055.1 Stipa capillata
GATCGAGATCAATATAAGACTCACAGGACGTAGGGTACTTTGTCTTGATATTTTGATATAAGGAGAGAAGTGACATACACTAACGTGTAAAATATTATAAGTTGGATCATCTTTGAGGTTGTACTATAGGTGTGTAAGGTAATTTTACCAAAAATTCCAGAAAAAGTCTGGTAGCTCAGAAAATACTCCTCTAGCGCTGTGGTGGCGACGACCAAGGTGGTGTCCTGGCTAGTGCCGCAATTCATGCAGATGGGCATCGGTGAGGGGTTCGTGCTCATCGGGCTCAAGTGTTTCTACGACTAGGTCCTTGACAGCATGCGCAGCCTGGGGACCAGGATGTACCTAACCGTCATCATGTCGAGAGCTTCCTGAGCATCTAGGTGATGGAGGCGGCGGACGGCGTGAGCTCGCATGGTGGCAGCAAGGGATGGTTCGGCAAGGACTGAGCCGGAGCAGGCTGGACCTCTTCTACTAGCTGCTCGCTTGCATCGACGCCGTCAACCTTTGCCTCTACTTGCTTGTCGCCACCCGCTATTTGTACAAGCAGACGGCCACGGTCAGCAACAAGGAGGGCGCCAACGACGTCGAGAGCACCACCCCGCTGCTTAATTAATGATGTAGCTGATCAACTACTAATTATTTTAATACTATTTACTAGAAACGGAAACAAATTCGGAAACCCCGAGATACGAAAACAAATACGAGTTGTGCCCTATACAAATTTGGAACTAATACAGAATGGATACGGGACAAAAGAAAAGATTTTTCAGAACACTGTTTATTTGGTATTTTCTATAACTTGTAAACATGCACGTGTAATACATGTCGTGACCAAATCGAACGTATTGATAGCACAAAGATACCCTCTTTGCAAATTTTAGACAATGGTAAAAAAAAAGAAGAGAAAACTACAACATGTATATCTGGACTCAACATCATGAAAAAACGAAGGAACTATTTATCCCACGATGTTCACAAATTTAGAAATCAATCTCGTTGTCACTCAAACTCATTAATTGACTTACGTAGACTAAACATGAAAAATATTTCTTGTGCATGTTTCATACCTTGCATAAAAGTGGAAGGTACTATTAAAAAAACATGTAAAAGCATGCATAGTTCTGAGGCTAATATAGATTAATTAAAAATATTACAAGCACCGGAATGTATAAGTCACATAAATCAATTAATGTATAAGACACATCGTCTGCAAATTTCTGGCAAATGGTCTCTCTCGTCACCAACGCCTCCTCCACCCGACCTACACAAAGCCAACAATCCCTATCCTCAAGCTCCCTCAGCATGGCGACTCAAATCTAGTAGTGTCGAGGAGCAATGAAGCTAAATCAATTAGGCATAAACCACTAGCACATAGTGAGTGGATCTCAGCTTCATTCCACACAAGCTTACATAACGGATGACGTTTCATGGAATCACAGTGTTCATTGTTACAGTTTCATTTGCACAAGGTTATACAAGTTCTGCATGGCAACTTACAAAAAAGGGATTTCATAAAGCATTGCCCTGAAGTGAATGGCACCTAGAAATTAATTCGTATTCTTGTTCAGTATAGACTTGGGAAGAAAGAACCCATGGTTCCATTTTTCAGAAGCAGCTAGCTCAATAACTCTAGTCTAGGTCTCCACTATTGGTACTTTTCTTCTCTCTTTGAAGTGTATTTTGATTTCGAGGTTCTGATTGATCCTGGCCAAGTGGTCAGCAGGCCTTATTGTCGTCTTGCATGAGAACCATAGTAACATCTTTGGACACACACTGGTAAGGTTTTATTCTTCAGAAAACAAGCTAACATCTTAAGATTTTAGGAAAGCCTATTGTCAAGATCTCTGAACCTGAAGAATAAATTCAGATAAGCTCTCTCCATAATTCATACTTGTCTTTCTTGATTTTCAATTTAGTTTTTTTCCATTTCTCAGAGTTCAAAAATCTTCTCATTTCCATAATAACATGAATGATGTCATGACATGTCTATGATGCACAATTACATGTGTATAGCCAATGGGGACGTTAGGAATCATCATCATCTTGTTGTTTAGGGGAACAAATAATGGACATACCAAACGGTTTGGTAGGCATTTCATCTCTTTTCGGGGACTTCTCCGTCGTGATGGCATCCTCCTTCAGCTGCCACCCCCGCTCTGCATTTGGCAAAACAACAGCTCCCTTTCGTTCATCCCTCCATTTCATGCGTAAGCTCGATCAGTCAAACCCAATCCCAAATGCACATAGAGATCAAACTATTAGGAAACCATTAACTAAGTCAAGGGTGGTGGATGGTAGAAAAACTTGTCAACAAATATTAATGTTTCATGTCGATCTGCCTGAGCCGCCAAAGGCTATCAAAGACAAGAGGATGTAGTATCACCACGTGACAAAACACGCAAACAAATACGGGCAGCAATAACAGCATCGATCAATCGAAAGGTATTGAAACAACTGGCAAGTTAAAGAACCAGTTGAAAGCAAAGACATGCATCAGATTCATCAGATTAAAGGCAGAGTTCAACATGCCATATACCATACATGCTTCCACATGTCTGATCAATCAACTAATAAGTTGTTTACTAAACCATCGAAAACTCACTGGAAAAATTCCTTTGCAAAATTACGGTCTCCCGCACGTTGCATACTCACGTCAACAACAAACTCGAGCGGATCAATTCAATCCATAAGCTGGGAATGGACGAAACAAAACCGCACCTGCAGGCTGCAGGTGCCGGGATGAACCCAACAGAACATGACAGAATCACAGGACATAGCAACCACCATTACACGAGACCTGACAGCGCGCACTTGTACAATCCACAACACACGATCGGTCGGCAGCACTCCACAGGCAAATTAAGCATATACCCTAACCTATTAATCCGTAAAATTTAGTTATCATGCAACCCCTCATGCCGCGGGACGTGGTGGCGTGGTGCCTTATATAACCTTTACCTCTCTGAGGCTATGAGGCTCTACGTGCGGCATAGGTTATATAAGGCACCACCTCCCGCACCTATTCCTCTCAGCCACTTACCAAAAACAAAGATCAAGTGCACTTCTTTTTGGAGATTTAGCAATGATGGAGCAGCAAGGTGTTGACAGCAGGGGCCGTCGTGGTCAGGAGGAGGACAGGGAGAGATTGGTGAAAGATTCCTCCGTCGACCACCATGGCAGGCCCCCACTCCGCGCCGCCACCGGGACGTGGAAGGCCGCCATGTTCATTATCTGTAAGCTTGCCAGATCATTTGAGTTCCATCTGTGTGGGTGATTTTCTTTTTCTCAAGGAAGTTGAAGTCTTGGTTGATTTGTCTTTCTTTCTTCATTGTTTGGGCATGAAGTGATCGAGTTTAGTGAGAGGCTGAGCTACTACGGTATTGCGACGAGCCTAATGATGTACCTGACCAATGTGCTCCACCACGAGATGAAGGTTGCCGCCGAGAATGCCAATTACTGGATGAGCGTCACCACCTCAATGCCTCTCCTCGGCGGCTTCCTCGCTGACGCCTATCTCGGCAGGTTCCTTACCGTCATCTGCTCCACCATCATCTACCTCTTGGTAATCCATCACTCTCTCTGTTTGTCTGTTTCTCTCTCTTCTTGGGGCGAGGCATCATGCATGTGGTGGTTCTTGCAGGGTTTGATCCTGCTGGCAATATCACAACTGGCGCCGAGCCTGAAGCCGAGCCATTCTCTGCATCTCCACGAGACGCTGTTCTTCGTGGGGATATACCTGATGTCCATCGGCACCGGCGGGCACAAACCGGCGCTGGAGAGCTTCGGCGCCGACCAGTTCGACGACGGCCACGCGGAGGAGCGGGTGCAGAGGATGTCCTACTTCAACTGGTGGAATTGCGCGCTCTGCTCGGGTGTCCTGCTCGGCGTCACCGTCGTCGTCTACGTCCAGGAGAAGGTCGGCTGGGGCACCGCCGACGTCCTGCTCGCCGCCGTCATGGGTGCCTCCCTCATCGTCTTCCTCGTTGGGTGGCGGACCTATCGGTACAGGGTCCCTGAGGGCAGCCCGCTCACGCCACTGCTGCGGGTCGTCGTGGCCGCCGCCAGGAAGCGCCACCTCGAGTTGCCCGCGGACGCCGGCGAGCTCTATGAGGTCGGGTCGCAGAGCGGCAAGAAGAGGCTGCTCTGCCACACTGACCAGCTTCGGTGAGAATAACTCACGTCCCTTGCGAAGTTTCGATCTCTTCGCTTTATTTGCACTATTTGATGGTGAAATGCTTGTGAGATTGTGACTGATCTTGCTGTGCGTGATGGTGTGGTGTGGAAGGTTTCTTGACAAGGCGGCGATAGTGGAGCAAGGCGGCGCCGGCGCGGGGAGGCCCGGGGCGTGGAGGCTGGCGACGGTGACGGAGGTGGAGGAGTTGAAGCTGGTGCTGGCGATGGTGCCCATCTGGGTGGCCACGCTCCCGTTCGGCATCACGGCGGCGCAGGTGTCCACCTTCTTCATCAAGCAGGGCAGCGTGATGGACCGGCGGATGGGCCAGCGCTTCGTGCTCCCGCCGGCGTCTATCTTCGCGCTCGCCTCCGTCGGCATGATCATCACCGTGGCGCTCTACGACAAGGTACTGGAACCGTACCTGCGGCGCGTGACGGGCGCCGAGCGCGGGATCAGCATCCTGAAGCGCATCGGCATCGGCATCGCGTTCACCATCGTGGCTATGGCCGTGGCGGCCGTCGTCGAGAGGCGGCGCCTCGACTCCTCCGGCGCCGCGGCAGCGACGACCATGTCGGTGTTCTGGCTGGTACCGCAATTCATGCTGATGGGCATCGCTGACGGGTTCGCGCTCGTCGGGCTCCAAGAGTACTTCTACGACCAGGTCCCTGACAGCATGCGCAGCCTGGGGATCGGGATGTACCTGAGCGTCAGCGGCGTCGGGAGCTTCCTGAGCAGCCAGGTAATCGTGGCGGCGGACTGCGTGAGCTCGCGCGGCGGCCGGGAGGGATGGTTCGGCAAGGACCTGAGCCGGAGCAGGCTGGACCTCTTCTACTGGCTGCTCGCCTGCATCGGCATCGTCAACCTCGGCTTCTACGTGCTCGTCGCCACCCGCTACTCGTACAAGCAGACCGCCACGGTCAGCGACGAGGAGGGCGCCGGCGACGTCGAGAGCCCCACCACCGCCGCTGCTTAATTAATCAAGTAGCCCATCAACTACTAATTAGTAATCGATCGTTAGTTGGAAGTTGCATGATAAATAAAGAGAATTTTTAGGGTACCTAGTACTCCCTAAGAGGAGGCGAGAGTACTAGACAAATCTAGCCGTTGGTCTGTCTCGACTTGGAATCGGCCGCATCACTCCGGATCAAATCGACCGCAGCATGCCTCCCCGATCGCGCACCCCATCGCCGCTCGGCATCAAATCGATCGCCGGCCGCCGCCTCGATGGCGCACTGCTTCCTCCCCCATCACCAATCCCTCGTGCATGTGCGTCCTCACCATCGCTCCCCTCTCCTAACCTCGAGCCACTTGTGACGTCGGCGCCCTCGTTCGTTTTAAACCCTGCATGATTCGATACCAAGAAGCAAAAGATACCAAGCTAGAATGGAGTTGATGCCTGTTTAGTGGTCTCGGACCGTACTTGACCGAGACTAAAGTAATTACTTCTAATTTGTTTTTTCTACGTTAAGTCCTTTGATAGCTGCTTAACTTTTTTCCTTTTTTCAGGACACGCCCCAATCCCCTCTCATCCTTAGGCGTAATCTCAAGTAAGTTGATTCCATGGGGTCTTTTTCTTGTTAGTATATATTGAGAATATTGTAGTTAGTTGCAGAGTGATCAGTGCACATTGACATGAAAGTCTTTGCCACTAAAAAGCGCACTGCATAGATGCAGAAAAGAAAAGAATGAGAGAGTGCATTTCTTGGGAATACCTCAAGATTAGAGATGTATGGATTGTTGTAACTTGTCCAGGCATACAAGTTGATCTACATTTAACAAAAGCAGGAAACTGAAAGAGGTTTCTGTCAATTAAGCATATGCTGACATAATCTGCTCTCTGCCTTGCAGTAAAAAATATGAGGCCTAAACTGGCATTTTTTATAACAATGGACAATAGTCTTTACTGATGTCAATACTATTGTATAGGCCTAAACGGAATTAATGATGCTTTCCTTCATACATGTACATGTTCTTGTGATGTGATCTTTTCTGACAAAATGGGCATCGTATGTTTGATTGTTTTTTAATTGTTGTACGCAGGCAATGGTGAAAGTGGTGAATTCTTGATGATGGTCAAGAACCGGCAACTTACTTGAAGGAGGAATGACGTGTGCTGTCACAATAAAAGGATCCCAACGGCTATTTGAGATCATCAATTATAAAATATCAGCTTATTTCAGTGTTTCAGTCATACACGTAACGTGTTCACTGGATTGTGCAATTGGCTTGTTGATTTTTATTGATTTTTCCTTTTCTGGACATGTGTTCCTTAGGACCGTGTTAATTTTACCATTACTTATCATATATTCTAGAGTGCACAATATCAATGATATACCTGTTTATTTTTTACCATAAATATCAGTAATGTACTCGTGAAAAAGGAGAAAGACGTTTATTTCAGTTTCAGTCTACCATGTTCACTGGGTTGTGCGCTTAGTGGCTTGTTGATTTTTGTTGATTTTTCCTTTTCTGGACATGTGTTCCTTAGGACCGCATTAATTTTACCATTAATGATCATATGTTTTGGAGTGCACAATATGAATGATATATGTGTTTCTTTTTTGCCACAAATATCAGTAATGTAAATACCTGCTCCGCTTAGAGGTTATAACTTGAGAGTACGCACTTGTTTTTTTTTATTAATGCTCATTTGTTCGAGCAGTTTGGTTTGCTTCTATTCTCTTTTATAACATATGGTTTGCAAGATTTCAAGCGGGTACATTTTCCAACTTCTGCAGAAAGATTGGGCAGTTTTACAGGTCACTTGTGTCATGGCAGCCTTTGCAAGTTCTTAGATAGACACTGGTGCAGCATGCGAAAACCCAAACGTTGATCAGCAGCCAGAACCTGCTGTTTCTACCCCAGTGGGACTGGGTATCTTCATTTGTAACTCTGCCGCTTCACTACAATCCGCAAGCGGCTCTGCACCTTGCGGCCAGAAGCACAGGAGTGTCTAAATGTGGCTTCAACCACTCCTCCGTGTACTTTGCTTATAAATGAATTGTCTTGATATTTCAAAAAAAAAGAGGATCTGGGAAGTAGTAAAATGGATGGCACCAACAATTCAGTTGTAGCTTCTTCCGTCACATCTTTAGAAGAATAGATTTTATGCCAGTTTTGCTGACACTGTTCAAGTCCTAAAGAAATGCAATCCAAAAATTTGAAGCTGTACATTTGAAGTTCATGAATTGCAAATTATCATGTTCAAATTTTGAAGCCGTACATCTTGTACATGGGCACAAAAATTGCACAAAAGGTTCTATAAACTAAACAACTCAGATTTTTACAGCATGAGAGTTTGCAACCTTCAGCACCTACTGGTTGAGTATTTGAAACCGTGAAATTACATCAAAGAGCCTCCCCACGGGAGCTCAATACTTTCTGGAGAAGCAAAGAAGCAGTCAAGCACATGGCAACTCGTCTGGCAAAATTACTTAATCACTCATCATTTAGTCATGAGATCTGAACCAGTATGCACATTCATGTCTTGATTATTCTTCAATAAAGGCTTCAGTGAATATATATTCTACAGATAGTACATCTTATAGCCTAGCTAATTGACTCAACAGTGGACATGAAAATAATTTGGACAATAATTTTTGGAACTGTCAGGGCAGGATCATACATCAGAACACGTCAGAATAGACTAGCATCAATCAGGTCGATCGATTCCTGATTGCTGGTACTGGTAAAAGTTGAGGTTTGTTGTACTAGTCGAGTCTTGATTTCCTTAAATCGTAATGTGCTAGGATGAGAAAACGAACCGAATTAGCCTAGCAGGGGGAATCGAGGAGGCAGGATTACCTACCTCATGGGGCATGGAGGCGCTTGAGGCTGTGGTGGTCGTGGGTGGCGGAAGGGTAGTGGCTCTTGGCGAGGAGGAGGAGAGGACGGGGATACAGTTGTGGCCTCTCCGGTGTGGTGCCACCCTGCCATGGGCGCTGCCTATCGAGTGCAACCTAGCTTCGGTCGTCGCCTTCGGCTTGACACGGACCTAGCCACAATCACTGTGGCCTCTACGGCGCAGCACAACCCGGTAGCCACCTCTACGATGGTAGGCCGCCCTGGCGACCCCACCCTCGTAACTTCGCCGGCGTTGCTTGCCCCCGGCTCAGTCACTGCTCTCTTCGACGCGGTGCGACCACTCCGGGGTGGCCGCCTCTATGGCGTGGTGCGCCCTGCACTAGTCGCCACATTTCATGAATTTGGGGATCACATTGGTTACTTCTGGTTGACTCAAGGAATAAGTGAACCGCTCTCTTAGTTATGACTTTAACCCTGATATCAAGGTACTCTCAGATGTTTTCAGGTAGTACTCCTTAAGACTTTTTTTTTGCAGGAAAAAGAGATGTTATTAATACATCAATCACTTAGCCAAGTTCCTCCAGAAAGTTGCCTAACCAAGAAGTGGTTTGGCTTTGGATTCTTCCAATAGCAGCAAACTCATGACTAACCCTATTCTGATCTTTAGATATGTTTTGGAGCTTTACATCTCTTTCACCGTACAACAGGCTTTGCACTTCTTGGACTTGATGAGTGAAAATGGAGCGATCATGGCTTGTGGACGATAGCATAGTCACAACCTCCACATAATCAGATTCCATAAAATTGGCATATTCATCCACTGATGCGCCAAGATTAAGCCTTGACGACGCGCATCCAGCTCCGCATCAAGTGCACTTATGCATTGCCATAGGGAACGTCACGCCACAACCAGGACCCTTCCGTTATGGTCTTGGAGGACCATCAACATTGAGCTTCGCTCATCCCGAAGAAGGAGGGATCCAACTAAGCCGCTCCCGCTATGAGGGTCCTGCCTACAAATGAGATTGTGCCACTAGGTGAGAATAGCTAACAACTTGCTTATCCTTACCAGGATTAGCATTTGGAAATTGGTGGAGCAAAAGGAGAGAATCCACATAGTTGCAAAGGAAGTGTCATGAGTCTTCAATGGTCGCTACAAGCTTGTCATGTGTGATTTCATTGACATACCAAATACGCCATAGGAGCATTAGCACCATTAGTTGCTAGACTTCATTTAGTTTACACAGTAGCAAGAGAATCCACTCAGGACCTTGGATGTGGAGCATCTCATCAGTGGGCAAGTCCCAAACAGTACTCATAGCCTGCCATATACTACAAGAAATCTGCTGACCTATGACGATCAAATTTCGTCACAATATGGGAAATTATCGTCATAAAGTGCAATCTATGACGAAAGGTTGACGAAAAAGCTGCCGTCACCGATTGAGCGTCGTAGATTGCAACCTATGACGTTTTTGAATTTTTCGTCATAAATTTAATGACGAAACGTGTTTTCGTCATACCTGCCACGTGGACGCCACGTCAGACAAGAATCTTCGTAAAATCCTGACCAGCCTAGACCGTATGACGTGGACGCCAAGTGTCATCCTACGTGGAAACATATAATGACGAAAACTTTCGTCATATTTTATTCATGGCCCGGTCCAAATTCAACAGTTTTTGGGCCAAGCCCATTACGCCGGCCCAACTTCTAGTGGGCCGAGCCCATTACGCCGGCCCAACTTCTAGTGGGCCGAGCCCATTATGCCGGTCCAACTTTAAGTGGGCTGAGCCCATTACACCGGCCCAATTTTAGTGGGCCGAGCCCATTACTTCCAGTGGGCCTAGCCCATTACGCCGGCCCAACATCTAATGGGTTGAGCCCATTACACCAGCCCAACTTCTTGTGGACCCAACCAATTGTTGCGGTCCAACTTTCTATGGCCAAGCCTATTATGGCAGCCTAGCTGGACAGTCCATGAGGTTTCGGGCCAAGCCCATTGTCCAGGTCCAAACAAAAGTTTGGCCAGCCCAAACAAGGGTCAATTTGCTTCTCAGACAAACAAAAGCACCGAAAATACACAATGAACCAAAAATAGCTGGCAGACATCTACAGTACACAACATACACATAGCTGAACACACGAACCAAAATATAACATCACAGTTTTATCTTGTTTACAACTCCCACCAGTTCACATCAACCAGAACATAGGTAGCATCCTCCACATCAGTTCACAAAAAATGTCTAGCTCCCAGCTAGTAAGTTGACAAACCAGCATGCCATGGCAATTAATGGCCCAACCAGCAAGGCAACAGGGCAGTTCAGAAAAGTATAACTAGCTCCCAGCTAGTAACAAAAATGAGACTATCAGACCAACACATCACAACAGTTATCTATCCAACCACCAAAAGCTGATAAACATAAATTATGAAGTACGATTGACCTGACTCTCATGAAAGCGCAGCAATCGAAGAAGCATCGCTTCATTATCTTCTGTCTTCTTCTTCAGAAATTCAATCTCCGCTAAGTGCTTGTTGCTTGCCGCTTCCGCTTCTTCCGCCCGCTTCTTCAGGACATCCAACTCTTGCTGCTGAGAACACAACTTTTCTTGCATCTATTCTGCTGCTTGATTCTTCACTTCAAGCTCAGTCTCAAGGTCTTTCACACGCGAGGCGACGCCACCTTTAGAACTGTTGTTAGAGGCTGATTGAAGGCCCACATTCTGCAGGAACTTGGTGGTTGGACATAGTTTAGTGAGAACTTCAGAAACAACAGTAGTAGCACTCTTTGGGTCTTGACCATCTGGTACAGGTTGATCAATGATGGCTTCCATTTCAGCCTGACAGTTTGAAGAATTGCACATGGGAATAAAAATGTAGAACAAAGAAATAATGATTAAGGAATGGGAATATACATAATATGAACATTTCAATGAAAAAGCATGTGCCTGCCAAGCAGAGATCTGAAATTATATATTACTTGTAAACTACAAAACTAGTGACAAAGAATAAACTGACATGCATAACAGCAAAATATTACTCTTAATTTGTTCACAGTATTCACATAACTATATTCCATGGTACGGCAATGGAAAATTGGCAAGTCAAGATGCCATCAAGATCATACAGGTTAAATGTATATATACTTCTTTTGGAACTTAAATGCAATATGAGAAGCTCCAAAGCATATGGCCTGAGTATAGAAGTGCCAAAAAGGTAACTGCATAATATAGATGACACATTAACAGATTTTGGAAGCAGATCATATGGGAAAAATGCTCACAGCATAAGGTAGCTACACCATAAATAAACATGTAGAGCTGAACAGAAACTCCATAATAAAGATGGCACACTAACAGATTTTGCAAGTAGATCTAATGGGAAAATGCTAACAGCATGAGGTATCTACACTATACATAAACAAGTGGAGCTGAAGCAGTGAATTACAATAGCATCTTTCACAGGCTCACTGAAACCAATCCTCTTACTGTTATGGCACTCCTTAAATATGTCAATCGCGGTGGGTTCTACAGCTTTATATTTCTCTTTCTGAAATGATGTTTCAAATTGTTAGGTCGCAACATGGTAATAAAGGGTTTTATTATTAACTAATATCAGGAGTAATACTTACTATGACATGGCAATGGGCAATGTAGCTTCGAGATCTGGTGCGCTGCTGAAATTGTACTTTACTTCGATTATGTTTGTTCTTCTCAGAAGTGTTCTACACCATATGAACATATCTATAAGGCACATTTCCAAATATACACTAACAATGATAACAAGCAAATCTAAGAACCAACCACATGAGCTAGCTGCACACTAGTACACATGCATTTCCTTGTCAAATTGATATGCTTACATACCTTGTGTTTTGAGCTTGACCACATCTGCACCAGATTTTGCCACTCCTGATCTTTCATCCAAGTCACAGGGGATGTGGTGCTAACTTCATTTGCCGGGATATTATCAAAAAATTTCTTTTGATTCTGTACCGCATTTGCCTTATCCACCCTTAAGCATATCAATGCATGCATTTTGGACTGCATTGGAACTGGTGTCCATGGTGAATTGTGCCTAATGAAAAGCATGAACATTAGAATAGAGACATGCCAAGGATATATAATGACAGAACAAGCAAAATAAAAATATAAGTCACTTTTGGGGTAGAATAGATATACTTACAGCAACTTTGCCAATATAGTTTGTGAGATGAGACTTGTCCCTCTTGTACTCTTTCCAGTGTGGAAGGATTGGCACATGTTGCCTAAGAATAATCCCACCCTCGGATGCAAGCTTCGCAGCTTGCATAGGTGCCTCCGGCCTTCTCTCCCTTCAGCAATGTGGATGGGGATCTTAGTGCATAACCCTCTACTTATCCTTTCTAGCCCTCTTCCCCTTGTTGTGACCCCTATTGCCTACATTTGTATCTACAAAAGAGACATTCATATGGTGAGTGTAAAGCATGTTTGCATTTATGAAATGAACAAATGTGAGTATCACTTGCCTTCATCATCCATTTGTATCTGCTCATCGTGTTCAGTAGGAAAATCAGTAGAATCACATGGATCAGGTGTGGTAGAGGAAGGTGTGGCGCTAATTTCATCTCCAAGCTGAGGGATTGTTTCATGATTCAGAACTTTGAGACTAGTTCCAGTGAGCACTTCTTCTTGACCATCATCAGATTGTGCTGTTCTCAACTCTTTAGTTCTTTGCCTTGTGACCCTAGCAGGTTGGACCGTCTCCATACATGCCACCACTCTCTTTGACTGTCTTGTCCCTCCTGGAGGCATCTTGGAAGTGTTCTTAGAAGGCTTCTTAACTGTCCTCTTAACCCTCTTCTTACAAACCTTCGAGGCCTCGCATAAAAAAGCATTACAAGTAGTATTATATTAGTAGTAAGCAAATTGTATATCCAACAGGTTAATGAAAACATGCAATACATAGAAAGCACACAACATGATTAGCTAGCCCCATCCCACTGAATAAAGAAGAATTAGCACCTTTTGTGGTGTGGTAGTTGATATGGATGGAGGGACATCCAACACATCGTTCTCCTCCACTAAGCTGTCATCTATTTTATCTTCCTCAGTGCCTTCATCCTCTTTAGGATCATATTCAGAACCCAAGTCTTCGTGTGGTTCTGTCCTACGTGTGTTCCTTGCACTTGAATTTCTAATAATTGATGCAAGTGTATGAATGCCAAGCGATTGCAACATTCGGTTGTTGCTGACCAGATTCTGAACTCTCAGCTTGTCATATTCGGTGAGTGGCGCTTCTTTACATGAATAAAAAATGTAACTGTAAGATTGTTTGGTTGAAATGCATGGAGAAGCAAGACAACTCAAACAACAGCTGATCTACGAGACTTGTAACCAATCATCCTAGTAGAATTAATGAAATAAACAGTAGCTAAGCTACACATCATCTAAATTTATTGTACCTATTGAGTACATAAGCTACAACTTGAAGTGAAGCATCCAGTAGATAACAACTTGAGCAGAGCAGAGCTAAGTTTACTTCTTATTTAACAGAGAAAACAACTGAGTGAACTAGAAATCTGTGTGGATGTACACACCTGCCAACTTGCTTGTCCTTCTCATTTGGGGTTTTGGATGGAGACGGATCAGCGCGCTGGGGAGGTGCTTGGAGATGCGTCGGCTGATGCCGTCTTGCCGACTGAGTGGAAGTGCCGCCTTGCAGGTTACCGACTCGCCTTGCCGGTTGCCGCCTTGCCTCGCTTGTGTCGGAGGAGTGGTGCGAGCCGCCTGCGGTGGAGGTCGCCTGTCGCTGGCGTGCCACGCTCGGCGCGCTGCCCCGGCGCCGTCGTGGCGGTGGAGGTCGGGATTGGGGATGGAGCAGCTAGGGTTTCGAGACCGATTTGGGGGGAGCTGGAAGGGTGGCGGGTAGGTCAAGGAAGCAGGGAGGGCAATGTCCCGTGCGGTGGAGGTCACCTGTCGCCGGCGTGCCACGCTCGGCGCGCCGCCCCGGCGCCGTCGTGGGCGTGGAGGTTGGGATCGGGGATGGAGCAGCTAGGGTTTTGAGATCGATTTGGGGGCTAGGTCAAGGAAGCAGGGAGGGCTATGTCCCATGTGGTGGAGGTGTTTTTCCTAATATGACGTTGGTAGATGCTGCACGGTCAAAAATTTGTGTTGGGCAAACTAGACATTTCACATGTGAATTCTGTAAGCGCCAAAATTTCAAGTGGGTGGGAGGGCTGTTAGCGCGGGCCATGAAAATTGTGGCACACACTCAATTCAGTCTTGTGCTCCTGCACAATATTTTTCATTGAAAAGAATATTGCAGTTGTTACTAGCCACTCACGAGCTCACCAAAACACCATTCCAATTCCCCTTCCATCCTTCCAAAGCCAAACTCACTTTAAGGTTCATACACATACATTACACATTAGTCT
>JAGXJF010005399.1:0-5000 GCA_019208055.1 Stipa capillata
ATGACCATGGTGTGGGTATGGATGTAGCGTGTGTGCACCTTTCCCGATTTTTGTAAAATGAAAAAATTTCGAAGTATTGTTACTATGATTACTATTATATATGGTCTACTCTGGCCAATTATTAGACTTTTGGTTTTGTGTATAATTTGGCCAGGCAGCACTTCCATTAGAAAGAGATGAGCATCAACGTCGGACCGAATTAAGGCCCCGTCGTAACGAGCGCACCTAGGCAGTTGAGGTGCTCAGTCTTTTTATTGTGTCCGTTAGGATTTGTATTTGAATTCAAAGAAATTTTCTGTAGTGTTCCAGTTCATAGAAATATTTTATAGATGTTGTTGATTTGTAAGATAGGAACAACTTTAGGATTTTTCCTATGGTTCACTTATGTATTTAATTATTATATAAAGTTTTTATTTGAGTTTAACCTCTTAACAAATTTTACGTATCATAGGTCGAGGGAGAGTATATTGCCTGGACTATATTGCGATTTTATGTTTTTGGTTCCTGGCTGTCTTTGAAATTGAGGCTGAACAATACCCTAATGTTGCTAGGCACGGGTATTTGTAGCAAGATGTGAGCATTCTTAGTGTTTGTAAAAGATAAAACTCTTTATGATTTTTAAGCGATTAACGGAAGTTTCAAAGGGTTTAATAGGCAAAAACAATGAGCCACATAAAACCAGGTAATAATTATGTGAATTACAGAAAACGGATATTACATAAACATCTTTTTTGTATAATTACGATTTCGTAAAACTATCAACACAAAAGAGAACCCAGCCGCCCTATCAGAACTACGCACACAAATAAAGATATCAACAAAAGAAGAGTGTACAGAATCATGAAAAATATAAAGAATAAGATATTTATTCATAGAAAAGTACTTTTTTATGGATGCGCTCGGTTTTGCATAAAAACATCGGAAACCACGGATATAAGTAACTGTAAGAATTCAACTTTGAAAAATGTCGGTTTACATATTGGCCACACACTAATGGCGTCAACATCGAGAGACAACCACACCAGGCTTAGCTGCGCCCTGAGCCACCAATTGACGCTCAGATCTCTTCAATTGAAAGTGTACACCATTCGCTGTCCTCCAGGTCTTCTTTCTCCGCACTTATTATTACTACACAATTACCTACTCGTGACATTGATAAGTTAACATGTAACATTATGATACCTGGCGTGACCTAACCACATGCCACAGCAGACGAATACCCGGAAAATTTAGGGTGCGGGGAGTTTGCAACTGTGGCATATACACATGGCCGATGGAAGTTTAGATCGATTTATCGAACCAAATATCACACACCGTCGCATAGAAGATTTAAAATTAGGTCCAAGTTTCTGGCACCGCGAAGGAGAACTTAAGCCTATGCAATACTCAGCAGAAGACTATTTTTAAAGATAACGAGAAGGAAACCACTTCCAGCATCAGACCACCGAGAAAATTTATCTTGTGTTTACGATAGCAAACAGACCCTGCTAATTAGATGCGTCAATATTCATGTGCTTAGATACCGCATCATAGGTTATAACCTTTCACGTTACATACTGTGCCTGCACGATGCAGTGTACACTGAGCCATAGTACATATTATGAGTGTAATAGTCAGACAAAAATCATACATTTGGACGCGTTAAGCCTATAACACAACCTATCGGTTCTCTAACCCGGTGAAGAGAATCTAGGTAGAAAATAGACGAACGCACACCCCTATATGACAATAAAACGAAACATTACAAACGAGCTCTAAATAAAATGTTTCACTCCAGCTAAGGATAACGTCCCGCCTCAGATCGGCGGTGATAACGCGTCGAAAAACCGTCTAAGATAATCGTCAGTCTAGACGTGGGTCTTAAGAGAAGCGAACCGTCCTAGCGTAACGCCTATCATAGACAAGGTGCACCTCTACTCTTAAGTATCTGTTAGCATGAGACTTATAGTGGACATCACAGACATAGCGTATATCACATTAGCAATCGTACTGATGATACTCCTTTCAGAGGGACTGCTTTTGCCTTGATCTCTTGGAAAGATACAACGGCCCCAGATAGGTGACTCCACTAGAATAGTTGCACGCCCTTGAAAAATAGCAACAACATACATGCACCTTCATGACAAACTTCAACTCGGATAAAAACCATTCAACAATGACAAGAGACATTAACAACCTAACACTAGACTCCTGTAGACAACAACGTCTATCAACGTCACACATTGAAGGTAGTATCCAACATCTCACTCGATCATTGATATCACAAATAACTCAAATTTGCGATTGTACATGGAAACAATCATTCATCTCAGAAAGACACAAATTGGTAACATACTATAAGGTGTTGCAATCATAATACCACTCTCAAGAATTAATTTGGCGACAGTGGAACGCACTATTTTCATTGATAGACATCGAGGGAGCAGAAGAAATAGGAAAAGAGGCAATAGTTTCACGAATCCGCTTGAGTTCACCTCTTGTTCAAGAAGATTATCTTTGATCACCAAACCTGGTGCTAAGAGAAAGATCACCTTAAATACATCTCAAATTATATGTATGCCAAGACAAATACCAAAAAACCTTTAGACTAAATTAATAATAATGATGTTTTATTGCATAATAAATAGTAAAATATTTGTTCGTAGTCAGAAATATATGATCAGGTGCATGTGGTAGCAAGCAAAAAATTCTACAGAGATTGGTAGTCCGGATGGTTCTGGTTTGCACTCGTAAAATATTGAAAATTTATTTAATTACGTTCTAAATACCCTAATTTGGTTCCAACAGTTATGTGCTATACGCAATCGTAGTATAGATTGATACCGGAAATTAGCAGTTTATTATAGACAAGATTAGGGTCCTTTTAGATGCCTCCTTCCTGTGAGTAACATCTTGGATAAGAAGGTAAATCACTGGCCCGTTCTTTTAATATCGATAGTAAAAAAATTGTCACATAAATGGACCATAGTTATCGGACAATTATCCCTAGGCAGCTTAAGAACTCATATAAAATCGGCAATTTTGAAAAACTGCATTATAGACTTCGTACACCATCGGCAGTTGGCATTTTTTTTTTAAGACAAAGATTCGGGGAGTTTGGCAATTACACAGTGTATGAATGACTCCTCGGAAATCGGCACGAATGCAACACCTGGTGTGCACACTAGGTGGATCGATAAAAGCGATGGTTTTTTCCCCGCGAAACCGCTAATTCAGAAGTCTGCTCTCGACCATGCTAAGTGCTCCTCTCATGACGATTGGACCCAACGACTGGTGGTTACACTACTGGCAAGACGATGTAAAATAATGACACGACAATATTATATAAAAGATTATATTCTATACACCTCGCAATAACGAATAAAAACGGTTTCACAGAAACATATTTAAGATAAGATTTATCTCATTCGGGATTATTAAATGTATATCTTAAATAGTTTTTTTTCAACAACCATGTATAATAAATAGGGCTATATTCAAAATGGTTTTACAATCTCCAGCCGGTCTTTTAAGAAAAGAGCTGTTTATATATAGAGTCTGACCCAATATAGAGCCCTAAAGGCTGATATTTAGGCGCATGAGATCAATCCCTGATGTACCGTGTGCCGACTCCTCTAGTCCTCTTCTCAAGCTCGTCGCTGCATTCCTCCCAGTCACATTCACTCGCTCCCTTTTCGCTTGCCACCCCCCTCCTAAATCCACTCTCACTCTCTCCTCTCCCCAACCTTGGAATTGCTCACCAACCGCAACAACTCCACAGCAGACTCCGAACCACAGCGGCGGTTGACGGAGTAGACGTGGGTCCGCGGGTGGATGTTGTGGCGGTGGAAAAGGCAATGTTGCAACACGCCACGTAGCCTTGACTTCATTGGATCAAGCTCTAGCACAACTATGATCGAGTCATACCATGCGACGGCAACCGAGAGCCGAAGCCCACTCTACTGCTACTGCCTATTGTTTTTGGACCCGGCAACCAGTAACCTGCACTCAATCGAAACGGACCACACCGTCAAAGACGAAGCAACCACTTAAGGTGAATCACGTTAAACTCGCGTGCAAAATCGCAGTTAAGGTCGTCCGCACAGCCGACCCAGCACTGCATTACATTGTGCGTTGGAACAGCAGGCAGAAGAGGACCTAATTCAATGAAGCCAAGATAATAGTCCGAAACACCATGTAGCGCGCGACCGATTGAACGATACTGACGAAATTACTGCGGAGATGAGCCCGACGTTTGTGTCACAACCCTAACTCCAATCAGTTGAAGCCACGGATTGGTGGGCTCACAACCGTCGGAAGGCCCGAAATACTGACGATCCACACAGCCTGCCACCCGCTACCGCTGCGGGGTCACTTGAGTCGCAATCAGAGGAGAGCTCCGCCGTTATGGTGTGTCAACACCCTATAACCAATCGGACCGAAGCGCCGATGGTAGGGCACACCCGAAGGCCCCGACACTGATGTCCAACACCCCTCGCCCAGCCGGCGGCAACATCAAGCGCACCATCACAACTGGCGAGGCTCACTCGACGAAGTAATCACGAACCTCGCACAGAGATTCATATCAACTCACTACCCGTTTTCCCTTCGCATGACTTCAACCATAAAGGCACTGTGGCACAAAGAGACGTTGGTAACCAACGTGGAATACCATTGACACGACTTCGACAAGGGAGGATTACCAGATAAAAAAGACGAAAAAATTGGCCCCCTGAAACATAAAAGTAAATAGTAAATGATAGTAACAATGAAACAAAAAGTGTAGTGACCAAAAAACATGAAAAACATAAAAGTGAGAAACAAGAAGTGTGTAGTGTAAAAATATAAAAAAAAAAAATTATATAAAGGTATGTCCTAAACAAAAGATAATAAAAAAAAAAAAGAATAGAAAACAAAAAAAGTAAAAAAAAAAAAAAAAATAACGAAATAAAAAAAAATAAAAAAAAAAAAATAAAAAAAGAAAAAATATAAAAATAAAATAATGAAATAAAAAAAATATA